>JAMQGT020012490.1:0-80846 GCA_024447675.2 Pterophyllum scalare | reverse complement strand
TGTGTAATATGTGCATTGAAGGACATATTCTGGTCAAAAATGACTCCAAGATCTCTCACAGTGTTACTGGAGGCCAGAGTAATGCCATCCAGAGTAAGTATCTGGTTAGACACTATGTTTCTAAGATTTGTGGGGCACAAGACATGAACAAACACAAGAACTTCAGTTTTATCAGAATTAGAATTTAAGCAGGAAATTAGAAGTCATCCGGGCCTTTATGTCTTTAAGACATTCCCGCAGTTTGACTAATTGTAATAAAATAACTGTAATAAAATGTTATGGTCAACAGTATCAAAAGCTGCACTGAGGTCCAACAGGACAAGCACAGAGATGAGTCCACTGTCAGCGGCTGTAAGAAGATCATTTGTAACCTTCACTAATGCTGTTTCTGTACTGTGATGAATTCTGAAACCTGACTGAAACTCTTCAAATAAACCATTCCTCTGCAGATGATCAGTTAGCTGTTTTACAACTACTCTTTCTAGAATTTTGGAGAGAAAAGCAAGGTTGGAGATTAGCCTATGATTAGCTAAGACAGCTGGGTCAAGTGATGACTTTTTAAGTAGTGGTTTAATTACAGCCAACTAATAAAGAGAGATTAATCATTTTTAAGATTGAAGCATCAATAATTGGAAAGACTTCTTTGAACAGTCTAGTAGGAATGGTATGTGTATGTATTAAATACATACACAACATAAAAGTCATGATTACTGTAAGTGGACTATGCAAATACTTTAAAGGGGGTTATTGGAATTATTTTTAATGTAATATCATCTACAGTAATAAAATATTTATATGGAATTTAATTAAAGACCTAAAAGCAAATGATAACAGGGAAGAATGAACAATAACCAACCACCAAGAACTGTTTTGCACAATTTAAATAATGCAGTTCTTGCTGTGATTTACCTGACTTGAGAGTAAAGCTGTCATTGGAGGAGTTGACAATGATATCACTGTTCTCCTTGGTTATGTCTCCTGCGACTACTTGTATAGTCACATTTCCCATTTTAGTCTCATGCATGTCTGAGGTTGAGGTGATTTTAGAGAAAGGGCCTCCTGGAAGGGGACACAAATAAATTAACAGCAAAAAATAAATACAATATAGTACTTCCTGACTTTTAAATACAGTTGTCCTTCGCTATATCGCAGTTCACTTATTGTGGCTTACTAATTCTGTTTCGTGGCATTTTAATTAACAAAGAGATAAGTTACGCCTATGCCTTCAGTGGAAATAGAACTGCTGAAGGCACCACCTTCATCGCCATCAGTACTGCACAGCTACATAATTCATCTTCATCATTCAAGTTGTAGTAAGAGAGTGGAAAAAGTTTATAGGAGTGTGGGAACAGTTTATAAAGCCTTAAAATATATATAAATAATAAAATAAAAATATAATAAATATAATGCCGCTAGTCTCTGGAACGTATTGGTATAATTGTCAATTAGCATATGGTTAAAAATACAACATACAGTGGGTACGGAAAGTTTTCAGACCCCTTTAAATTTTTCACTCTTTGTTTCATTGCAGCCATTTGCGTAAATCAAAAAAGTTCATTTTATTTCTCATTAATCTTGACAGAAAAAAACAGAAATGTAGAAATCTTTGCAAATTTATTAAAAAAGAAAAACTAAAATATCACATGGTCATAAGTATTCAGACCCTTTGCTGTGACACTCATATTTAACTCCCATTCTGCAATCGTGGGAGAAGAGCCTTGGTGAGAGAGGTAAAGAAGAACCCAAAGATCACTGTGGCTGAGCTCCAGAGATGCAGTAGGGAGATGGGAGGAAGTTCCACAAAGTCAACTATCACCTCAGCCCTCCACCAGTCAGGGCTTAATGGCAGAGTGGCCCGATGGAAGCCTCTCCTCAGTGCAAGACATATGAAAGCCTGCATAGAGTTTGCCAAAAAACACATGAAGGACTCCCAGACTATGAAAAATAAGATTCTCTGGTCTGATGAGACCAAGATTGAACTTTTTGGTGTTAATTCTAAGCGATATGTGTGGAGAAAACCAGGCACTGCTCATCACCTGCCCAATACAATCCCAACAATGAAACATGCCATGGTGGTGGCAGCATCATGCTGTGGGGGTGTTTTTCAGCTGCAGGGAAAGGACGACTGGTTGCAATTGAAGGAAAGATGAATGCGGCCAAGTACAGAGATATCTTGGAAGAAAACCTCTTCCAGAGTGCTCAGGACCTCAGACTGGGCCAAAGGTTCACCTTCCAACAAGACACACAGCACACAGCTAAAATAACAAAGGAGTGGCTTCAGAACAACTCTGTGACCATTCATGACTGGCCCAGCCAGAGCCCTGACCTAAACTCAACTGAGCATCTCTGGAGAGACCTGAAAATGGCTGTCCACCAACGTTCACCAGCCAACCTGACGGAACTGGAGAGGATCTGCAAGGAAGAATGGCAGAGGATCCCCAAATCCAGGTGTGGAAAACTTGTTGCATCATTCCCAAGAAGACTCATGGCTGTACTAGCTCAAATAACTAACTCAATACTGAGCAAAGGGTCTGAATACTTATGACCATGTGATATTTCAGTTTTTCTTTTTTAATAAATTTGCAAAAATTTCCACATTTCTGTTTTTTTTCTTTCGAGATGGGGTGCTGAGTGTACATTAATGAGAAATAAAATGAACTTTTTTGATTTTAGCAAATGGCTGCAATGAAACAAAGACTTTACCGTACTTTCCGTACCCACTGTATTTTAACAGTTACTACAAATGTACAAATATTTTTGTTATAGCTCTTAGAAAACATGAGTTTCTTTAGTGTAAAAATACAACCATTCCTTGTTGCACTATTGTGTGTTTGCTCCTTAATGATTTGTAACATTACATTGTAACTGCACATCAAACAGTGTTGCCTACCTTTACTTTGCGTAGAAGTCGTTGAACCACTAGAGGCATTGGGAAACTTCTTCTGAAATGTGTCACTGAAAGCCTGCAGACAGAACATGAGAGATCTTAGTTCTACAGAAACATTCACAAACATTACACTAAAAAAAACACAAAAAACATTACACCAAAAACCCAAGTTAAATAACACAATGTAACAATTTGAATGGCCACTAGAGACCAGCTTCAAAAGTGAGTAAATTCCCTATTTTAACAAGGAACAGCTTTATAGATGAAATGAGTGTGTGCACTTACACTTGTATGCTGTGATTTATCTCTCCTAATTTGAGTCAGACTGGTTAACCACACTAACAGTCTATCCAAGGAGTTTTGATGAGATCAATTCTAGTATTTTACTTTTGTGCTTCTTAGCACTAATTAACATTTTTTTAAAAAAATCTCTCATAAATCCAGTATATGGATGCAGCATGCAATACTTTCTAGCAGTAGCTGTGTAACTTTGCATACCACCTTCTTATATAAATATGCTCAAAAAAACACTTTGGTGGATACCAAGAGGGTATATCTAGTTTTTATATGCAAATATTGCTGATGTTGGAAGATACAGCATAATTGTTTAGAAAATGCTTCCCTGTAAAATTGCTGATTAGCACTGAGAATGCATTGCTTCAAAGCTTTTTTTTTCTCACCTGGATAGTTTGCTTATCTCCTGGGTAGAGTACAATCACAACCTTCTTTAGGTGTTTGGGGTTTTTCTTTTGGCTAAATTCCGAGATTTTATCCAATATCAAAGAGGCTACGAGATCTTTTGGGAAACCCAGGTTTCCAGTGCCAATTGCTGGCAAGGATATGGAGTTTATATTATTATCCTCTGCCATGTCCAAGCAATCCTTAAAGATTCCTGTCAAAGTCTGAAAGACAAAGAATAAGTACTAATAATTTAAGACAGGTAAATATTTAATTTAAATAACAACATTCATTATCAAATTTAGATTTAAGAGGCACTTAACTATTAACCTCATATTGTGACTATATAAAGTAGTACTTTACCTTTTCAGCTGTGCCTTGGCCATTATCCCAGTGAGGTGTAACTGCGTGAAAGACTTTTTTGCTGGTTAGCTGGCAGCCATCAGTAATAATGATCTCACCAACATTTCCACTAGCGCCCTGTGCATTTACTAACTGCTGAAGTTTGGGTCCAGCTGCACGCAAGATGGCATTTGAAACTGCACCTTTGTTCAGGTCAAGGTCTGGAAACACAGTATTGACGACCACCTCCGTCTAAAAATGATTTAACAGACTCTTATTAGTTGTGTGTTCATAATTTCATCAGTGTTATAAGAGTTCATTAAAAAAAAAAAAAGCCTCAACTCATTAAATTCATTCAACAATCAAGAAACTTTACACCTACATGTTAGTTGTTAATGCTACAAACTCGTGTAGTCTTTGGTTCCTGTGTTGGACCTCTTCCCTCTTAAAGTAATTATTTGTATAATTAAGTGTAATAGTAAAAATCCAAATTACCGTGGCAGCCTCTATGTTTCCCTTTGTAAGGATGATATCCACTCCCTCTTTGGTCTTCTCGTGATACAAGTGCAGGTCAGATCCAGTAGGCGGTGAAACTGATGGCTTGGGAGTGGTAGGAGCCGGGGTTTTTTGAGAATGAGTGACACCGTAATTTCCAAACTCCTGTCTGACAGCAGCCACCATATCCTGAACAGCAATGTCATCAGTGTTCACCAAATGGATCTTCTGCAAGGTGATGTCATACGTCTCTTCACAATACTCCTTCACTGCTCTGACAATGATGAATTCACACTGCTTGTGGGGAAGCAGCCTAGCCCTCTGCCAATGGAAGGAAGAGCTACTGAGACACACCCATGCATTTCTGCGAGTTCTAAGCTTCCTTTAACAGCTTTTTTCAACTGTGCTGAAGCTTTTTGAGGTTTATCCTTTTCAACCTTGGGTCCAACAGCATGGATGACTTTCTGGCAACAAAGCTGCCCTCCTGCACCAGTTATGACACAGTCTCCTGGCTTCAGTTGCCCCCTTTTAATTATTTTGTCACATTCATCCTGTAACCGAGGACCAGCAGCCTTCAAAAGCGCTGCTGCAAGACCTGCATTATGTTTCAAGTCTTGATTAGATGGACTGACAACTGCCTGCACTGGGTAACTACACATATCTGCCTTGTAAACAGCTATTTCCACTCCTTCAGGTGTCTTAAGTTGGTATAAAGGTGCTGGCACTTGTTTAAAGGCCAAGCTGTCTCGTCCACCAGTCTCATCAACCAGTTGGACCAGGCAACCAGTTTTATGTTTGATTTCAGAAAAATACACAGACTCATTTTCCTGGAAAAGCTTCTTTGCTCCAGACTTGCAGACATTCAGACTGTCAAAGACTACAGAAGAGACTGCCTCTGCAGCAATGGTCTTGCAGTGTGCCACATCCACCCTCGAACCACTCAGACAGATGGCCTTATTTCTGTAAGACACTGTCACCTTGTCTTTCAATTTCTCCAACCAATTTGTGTTGAAACGTTTCAAGTATTCAATGACAATATCAGCTTTGACCACAACAGTTTCTTCAATGTGAGCATTCTGTGTTAAGAAGTCATCAACTTGACGGCCAACATTTATGACATTATCCTTGTAGCCAGACACCACGACTTGTTGAGCAGTGGTGTTGATTCGAGTTCTGCACGGCTTACTGTTAGCTTGTTCTAACTGACTGACCAGCTGCTGCCACTCTGGCTTCTTCAGGACATTACTGTCTTCAACACTGATGTATTTAGACCTTAGCAGCTGTGTCAGATGATCTTGAGCATTAGACAGATCACTGTCAGAAACAGCAACTAGCTGCACCCTGTTTCCACTGATGTCAAATGCTGCGTTTGTTCGATGAGATGTGAGGAGAGCATCTGTAAGATCCTCTTGTTGCTCATGTTTTAACAGTTCCAGCACGTAATTATCTATTTCCAGATTCTGTGTTTTTAATGCAAGTACTGCATCAAATATAACTTTGCTTGCTGCAACAATCTCTTCCCCTAAGCCAGTTATTTTCAGATTAGGACTCTCTGATGACATTTTGAGCTCTGGATACACAAGTAGAAGCTTGTCCTCAAGACCATCTTGACGCAGGAGGTGAAAAATTGACGGTGACACTTTGAGCTCCTCAGTTTTACTCGATTTCTGCCTGTGGACTTTTTTTTCAATCTTATTAATGATTTCAGAAAGCGATTTCTCTAGTCTGTCGATGTCACTAACAAGACCAGCCACTGATAAAACACCACTGGCTTTATCAGGTACAACAATCACAACTTCGTTCTGTAGCATCTCTCTGGTCTCTGTCTCAGACTCTTCCCATGCCTCTGGATCTG
Source organism: Pterophyllum scalare (assembly GCA_024447675.2). Lineage (NCBI taxonomy): Eukaryota > Metazoa > Chordata > Actinopteri > Cichliformes > Cichlidae > Pterophyllum > Pterophyllum scalare. Next base: position 74,589 of record JAMQGT020012490.1, on the reverse strand, counting down.
GATGGAACTTCAGGGATTTGAACTTTGACACAGATTGTGCAAAGGCTGACTTCACAGTATCACTCCATTCGTTGATGATGACTTTGGCATCCTTTTGCTTTAATAAAGAAGATACAGGACTCAAGGTCACAGTGGTTTGGCCAAGGGTTAGGCTGCAGAAGTGTTTTTCCATTTCACTACAAACAGACTCTGCTGCTGATTTAGTGTCAGCCAGGTATCTCAGGACAGCACTGTCAACAGGCTCAGAGATGGCAGCAGGAAGTTTTAGTGAAGGCTTGTCTTTGCCATAGAGGGCCCTTCCCAAAGATTTATAATAAGGATAAACTCTGATCTCTTTCTTCATGATGGAATGCTTCTTCTGTTTCAAAATTTTTTGGACAGCTGTTAAAAAATGAATGTAACACATTTTGTATTATTAGCATATTGCACATTTACAATGATATCCAAAGTGTAGTGTGAGTGAATTACCTCGATGGTCTTCAAATGTGATGACAGCAAACTGTTCCGCTTCATTAAGCAACACCTCTTCCACATCTCCACCTTCACTTTCAAAATAGAGCTCGAGGTGTTCTTTCCAAAATTTTAGGGTGTCGTCAACCAGAACTTGCTTTGTGACTTCGAGAGGTTGAACGGAAAATCCCTTCTTTGTGAACATTTTGTTTTGTGGGCATTTTTCCACGAAATCCGCGTTTTCTGTGAAACAGTGATTCAAAAAAGCATTTAAGGCATATTGATTAAAAACTCCACAGGAGCCTTTAAATGTTCTTTGCAGTTTTAATAAGGAGTAATGATAATAACCAGTGTGTCAGGATTTTGGTCTGTACATGGCACATGTGTCTTTTTGCTGGCAAATGATTGCACTACCAGGAGACTGTGTTGCCTTAGAAAACCTGAATTGTGCCATTATAGTTTAGCTCAGTCAAATGAAATGGCAACATTGTTTTGGATCCTTGCTTTATTACATTTGTGGTGTACCTTTTATTTTGTTTCATGATAATGTTTGTTGGACACACAATAAAACTTTATCTTGTCTTATAAAATATGAATTTTCCTCTGTGAAACAGGTACCTTTTCCACTCTGGAAAGTCACTACAGCAGAAGAGATGTCAGGAAAGACTTCCAAAGTGAAATGTTGGGAGGAAGATGTTAAATCATGGATTTTTACAATGTTTTCCACCAGCATCTCCAAAAACTCTAGGCTGGTATCATCAGGAATATTTCCTAAACGGCCGATGTGGAACACAGCTCTTCATCTGATGCATCATCGTCTCCGCCTTTTGTTTTCGTTTGAACTTTGGCTGTACGGTTGCTTTCATCAGCAGTCGGCTGTTTGCTTGTTGCAGCAACCTCAGCTGTTAAAGAAAAAAAAAAGTAGTTTAAGTGCAACAATCATACGCTTTTTAGATAGTACAACCCTAAAAGCAGTTACATTTAATTACTTATTTGGCTGCTTCACTCACAAATATTTCCCTCTGCCAAAAAAACTAAATCAAACTTGACAACCGTTTCGATGGACAGGTTAGGAGAGCTTCTTCTTTTCACTGCTCCCTTATTCACAGCAGCAGATTGGTCTGCATTTTTTAACTGGTGGAAAAATGCCCTTCCTGATTCAACCATCAAGAGATTTGAAAATATATTTCAGATTTATTACGTGACAATATTGTGCAGCTCCTGAAGAGTTATAAGGTTATTTTACTTTAGCGCTTGCTAAACTAAAGTGTTAAGCAGTCACATTATCCTTTAACTTCAAATTTCCAGGGAAAACACTATTCAGGCTATGTTTGTGCTTACATTTGACTTTGGCTGTGCCACAGAACATTTCACTGTCACTATTATTGCAATATAATGCTGTTGCACTTGCAGCACTTCACAGGAATGGCTTTATTAGTTTAGTGCCCTGTTAGGCTAAGCTCAGTATCAAAGTATAGTGGAATGTTTTTTTCCTTCTACTCAGAAATGGCAAGAAAACAACAAAGTTAAAAAGCATTAAAAAAAACATTATTAGTTTTGATTAATGTTTATCAGCAATGTATTCTTCACACACTGTCTTTTGGAAAACTCAGACCTCATAATTTAAATCTTGAAGGCGGCGTCTTCGTGTTTTGAGAAAGAAATTAAAATTAGTCTGACAAACACGCAGGCATGTGAGAATGCTGTTTTTCTTGTTCCCCCTAGACTCAACTCAGCATGCATGCTATGGCAAATAACTGCAACATCACGCAGCACTTTTTGTGGAATAAAGATACACTCACTAGCCACTTAATTAGGTACACCTGTTCAACTGCTCATTAATGCAAATATCTAATCAGCCAATTGAATGGGAACAACTTAATGTATTTAGGCATGCAGACATGGTCAATATGACCTGCTGAAATTCAAACCAAGCATCAGAATGAATATAAAAAGTGATTTAAGCTACTTTGGATGTGGTGTGGTTGTTGGTGTCAGAACGGCTGGTCTGAATATTTCAGGAACTGCTGATCTATTGGGATTTTCCCGCACAACCATCTCTAGAGTTTACAGAGGATGAGCCAAAAAAGAGAAAATATCCAGTGAACAGCAGTTGTCTGTGAGAAAATGAGGATAGTAGTCAGACTACTCTGAGCTGAAAGGAAGACCGTAACTCAAATAACTATTTGTTACAACCAAGGTATGCAGAAGAGCATCTCTGAGTAGGGTCAGAATTTGGCACAAACATCATGAAACCATTGATTCAACCAGCCTTGTATTTAACAGTTCAGGCTGCTGCTGGTAGTGTAATGATATGGGGTATATTTTCTTATATGTATTTTGTCCATCCCATTGAGACCTCTGGCCAGGTCATGTCTGTAAATAAGAGCTGGTCAACCTGATAAAATAAAAATAAAAAATTGTGACCACAGTGTGTGCATCTTCTTATGGCTGCATTCAGCAGGATAATATGCTCAGACCATCTCAAACTGGTTTCTTGAACATGACAGTGAGTTCACTTTACTCAAATGGTCTCCAGTCACCAGATCTCAATCCAGTAGAGCACCTTTGGGATGTGGTGGAACAAGCGATTTGTATCAGGGATGTGCAGCTGAAAGATATATGCAGCAACTGTGTGATGCTATCGTGCCAATATGGACACTCTGGGGGATGTTTTCAGCACCTTGTTGAATCTGTGCCACAAAGAATTAAGGCAGTTCTGAAGGCAAAAGGAGTCTGACTCTATACTAGTGAGGTATACCTAATAAAGTGACCAGTGGGTATATAATAAAAGCAAATACAACAGAGGGGTGGACAAGTGATAGGGCACTTACTGAATTTTCATATTAGAGGTTACAAACACATTTGAGTTCAGTTCACTCAGTACTTACATTTCTTGTTGTCTTTATTAGATGGTTTTTCCTGTATAGAATAGGAGAAAAAAGGCATTTTATTTTAAGTTATAGTGACTTTTGTGTGTGTGTGCTCTAAAGATCTGGTGGTCCGAAAAGCAATCCAATCAAACAAATTCATTATCCGCATTGTGTCAACAAAAAAAAATCCCACACCCAGTAATGCTTTCCAAGTGTTTTATGCAGTGGTTTTGACTTTTATATCCACCGGACAGGAAGAAAGGAGAGCAGTGTGTACTCTGGGTTTATGATAAGTCACATGACTTTCAGTAAGAGATAAACATGGTCAGATTTACTTTTAATGCAAGTGGTCCATAATTTTGTATCTGAGGAGGGGTTCAAGGGTCACATAAAAATGAGGAATAGCTGAATATTCTCGCAGTTCTTTTGAGAGCAGGACACAAAGTGTAGAAATTGCTGGTGCCGAGGTTTCACTTGCACTCATCACACTGTTTACAATGAAACCACAGGTTAACGCTTTGGAGTCTCAAATAATATCATCCATTACTTGAATAAAGAAACAGTTTTGGGGTACAGAGAACAGTGATGACTGATATTTGACTAGCTTTAAGTGACTTTTCGTACCGGTTTCTCCTCGGTGGGTAGGCGAACCGTCAGCTTCAAAACGCCTTTTTCCAAACTGATCTGATGCGACTCTTTGGCCAGAACATTTCTCTGGTCTGAGAGCAGAAAGACGTGTCAGTAAAATTTTTTTTTTACTTTTTAGCTGCCTAAATCAAATTTCACCTTATCGTTACAAACTTACCCTCCTCTCTCCGGAAGCGCAGCAGCGCTGTCCTGCTGCCATTTTCATACTCAACCTCACAGTCGCCGCCGCCGTTAGATTTCTTACTTTGAAAGTATTTCAGTAGCTTCATTTTTAATCTGGGCATGTTGGTTTCTTCGAGCTCAACGAGCAGAGGATAGGGGTGTGCGTCGGCCATCGTTGCAGGCCGAGCGTCTTCTGTCTGCTCTCGGTACTTTCACTTTTGTTTCCTAATAACCGAAACGCAGTTTTTATTGACGGCGTCGCTGCGGAGTTTGCCCTTGAAGGGTTTGCTCAGAAAGAGTGCAGCTGAAGGCAGGACTGTTCAATTGTCTTATTCGACAGGGAAAACCAGCTTTTAAAAATTGGCTACAGTCCGGAGAGGCTGTTTGGAGAGGTCCGCACCCTGTTTTTTCATTCTTTCACTTTCTCCTTTACCTCGGGACTTTCCAGCTGAAAGCAGGCGACGGTGAGTGTCTTATTTTTGCTCACATCACATTTTTTATATTCTTTTCAACTGAAGTTCTGTTGAATTTAATGTAATGAACCTTCCAAGTATCATTAATACATGTTGTTTAGCTTGTCCATTGCTTTAGACATTGACATATTAACGTGTTTTGTTGACGCGTGAGCGTCATCTGCCAGGTTGCTCCTGCTGATTTTCGCTGTTTAAAAACGTCACATATCGGAAGGTTTGCTCATTTGTACTATCCTGCTCATAAAATATAGGTTCTGAATAGCGTTAGAGTAGAAATTTATGATGTTTATGCATGTTGGTTATAGATCCATGCAATGCTGTGCACAACTAGTAAATTAACTGCATGAAAAACAAACATGGTGCGATAATGATTTAGTGACCGTTTTGTTTTCTCAGCGGAAAGGTTACAGATATGACATTTTCTGAAACTGTTTAAAGGTGTTTTAGTGCATTGAACAGTCCGCACATTGTATTGAAGCGGTCAGGTATGAAGCCTGCAGTTTCTGGAGCAGGTAAATCATTTCTGAGTGGCGTAATAGTGTTCACTGCTTGTCTCGGGCTCCCTCTACTGTAGTGACGGTATAACAGCAATTTACGGAAATTTACAAGGTAGGACATCAGCGTCCAGCATTTATGCTCCAATGCAAACTAGGATACTTTGGACCTTTATAACACCTCAAAAGTATGACATAAATTTGGGTCTTTAATGTCTATATTATCATTACCATTGTCCACTAAACTGCGTCCCCTGGAGTAAATTGGGTTACCGGTGGCTGTGTTTTCAGTGAAAATGAAAGTCACATACAGGCTCCAAGCATATTGCAAACACAATTTGTATGCACTGTTGTAATCTCTATAAAATTACAACAGTATGGTTATCATTGTGTTCCTATTTCAACAACTTATCGCTTATACTTTATTAATAAAATCTATAATGCTCTGGTTTGATTGATAACTCCTCTGCTGTTACTGCTCGATTTGAAGACAAACCCAATAATCTCATTCTGGCTTAACAGGAGCCTGACTGATAGATTTTGGTGACTATTGCCAATTCCAGTACTGGTCTTTAAGGACTAAAACTCTGATGTCACTATACTGAATGATATTCTATATATAAACACCATCACTTAACAGTGAGTACAAATGTCCTTGTTTTTAAGTAGAAGGACATTTTCTAAATCTAATATAACATTAAATAGATCAGAATTTTTGCTAAATTACAGCTAGTGATGAATATATTAACCACGAATCATTGATTTTTACTCGAATATTTACATAACCTTACAGAGGTTCCTAGGTGACAACAAAATGTTATTCCTAATGACTTCATTGATCATTAAGGTAAATTTACAGAAGATCAAACTAAACTTATATCAGATATCAGATAAGCAGAAAATGGATGGATGAATGAATGGAAAAATAAGTGTTTTCATTGAGAAACAGGGACATTTTTACGCAACTTTCTCCTTTTGAGAGGTAAAGTATTATAGAACTTGAGAATAATAAGAACAGGCAAGTAACACAAAGAACTACACTGCTCAAAAAAATAAAGGGAACACTTAAACAACTCCAAGTAAATCAAACTTCTGTGAAATCAAACTGTCCACTTAGGAAGCAACACTGATTGACAATCACTTTCACGTGCTGTTGTGCAAATGGAATAGACAACAGGTGGAAATTATTGGCAATTAGCAAGACACACTCAATAAAGGAGTGGTTCTGCAGGTGGGGACCACAGACAACTTCTCAGTACCTATGCTTTCTGGCTGATGTTTTGGTCACTTTTGAATGTTGGTGGTGCTTTCACACTCATGGTAGCATGAGATGGACTCTACAACCCACACAAGTGGCTCAGGTAGTGCAGCTCATCCAGGATGGCACATCAATGCCAGCTGTGGCAAGAAGGTTTGCTGTGTCTGTCAGCGTAGTGTCCAGAGGCTGGAAGTGCTACCAGGAGACAGGCCAGTACACCAGGAGATGTGGAGGAGGCCGTAGGAGGGCAACAACCCAGCAGCAGGACCGCTACCTCCGCCTTTGTGCAAGGAGGAACAGGAGGAGCACTGCCAGAGCCCTGCAAAATGACCTCCAGCAGGCCACAAACGTGCATGTGTCTGCACAAACGGTTAGAACCCGACTCCATGAGGATGGTATGAGGGCCCGACGTCCACAGATGGGGGTTGTGCTCATAGCCCAACACCGTGCAGGATGCTTGGCATTTGCCAGAGAACACCAGGATTGGCAAATTTGCCACTGGCGCCCTGTGCTCTTCACAGATGAAAGCAGGTTCACACTGAGCACATGTGACAGATGTGACAGAGTCTGGAGACGCTGTGGAGAGCGATCTGCTGCCTGCAACATCCTTCAGCATGACCGGTTTTGCAGTGGGTCAGTAATGGTGTGGGGTGGCATTTCTTTGGAGGGCCGCACAGCCCTCCATGTGCTCGCCAGAGGCAGCATGACTGCCATTAGGTACCGAGATGAGATCCTCAGACCCCTTGTGAGACCGTATGCTGGTGCGGTTGGCCCTGGGTTCCTCCTAATGCAGGACAATGCTAGACCTCATGTGGCTGGAGTGTGTCAGCAGTTCCTGCAAGATGAAGGCCTTGAAGCTATGGACTGGCCCGCCTGTTCCCCAGACCTGAATCCGATTGAGCACATCTGGGACATCACGTCTCGCTCCATCCACCAATGTCATGTTGCACCACAGACTGTCCAGGAGTTGGCGGATGCTTTAGTCCAGGTCTGGGAGGAGATCCCTCAGGAGACCATCCGCCATCTCATCTAGAGCATGCCCAGGCATTGTAGGGAGGTCATACAGGCACGTGGAGGCCACACACAATACTGAGCTTCATTTGGACTTGTTTTAAGGACATTACATCAAAGTTGGATCAGCCTGTAGTGTGTTTTTCCACTTTAATTTTGTGTGTGACTCCAAATCCAGGCCTCCATTGGTGGATAAATTTCATTTCCATTGATGATTTTTGTGTGATTTTTGTTGTCAGCACATTCAACTTTGTACAGAACAAAGTATTCAATGAGAATATTTCATTCATTCAGATCTAGGCTGTGTTATTTGAGTGTTCCCTTTATTTTTTTTGAGCAGTGTACATTAGCATTTTTTTAGAATGAAGGGAAAAAACATGCAAGAGTGACTGCTGATACATACATATATCCCTAAATAAGTCTTTTAGGATGTTGTAATGATATTCTATTATAGCTTATGCAGTATTTACACCTTTATTAGCTAAAATATTATTTCTCACTCAGCAAAAAAAAAAAAAACACTGCATGAACTGTGATGTTTCTGTCATTCTGTGTTTCACTGACACAATCTTATTCTATAGATCTGTTCACGAACCATGGCCCATAAATCTAATATTCGTCTTTCTGGATCTTCGCTCAACATTGTGAAACAATGCGGACCTGCTCTGAGTGATATTCTTGACAGCAAATTTGGATGTGTGGCCACCTTTGAAGGTGTGGATTTTGAGAGCGATATGAGCTTTGGACAGCAGAAAAGGCGGACTGCTGCCCCAGAGAAGAGGCTTTCTATCAGACTGCCTGCAGGTGTTACAGTGTCTGTGTGGAAGGCTGATCTCACCACCTTAAAAGTGGATGCTGTTGTAAATGCTGCCAACTCCAACCTAAAGCATGCTGGTGGTCTTGCTCATGCTCTGTGTGAAGCTGGTGGTCCTCAAATCCAATTTGAGAGTGACAGTTACACCAACAGATGTGGTCTTTTACCAACGGGAGACGCAATTGTCACTAATGCTGGCCGTCTACCATGCAAGAAGATAATTCATGCTGTGGGTCCAGATTTGACATATTATCCCTCTTCTTTTGAAGTTTCACAAGCTAAACCACTGTTGGAGAAGGCTATTATAAGCATTCTTTACAGGGTTGAGGAAAATCATCTGGACACTGTTGCCATTCCGGCTATAAGCTCTGGCTTGTTCAACTACCCACTGCCAGAATGTGCACACACCATTGTGTCAACTGTCAAAAAGTACTATGAATACCCTTCTCCAAGACATCTTCCTAAGGAGATCTTGTTTGTGAACCATGACGAGTCAACGGTCAGAGGAATGGAGAGAGCCTGCTGTGAAATTCTGGCCCCCAAACACTCCAGCCAGCCCATGTCATACAGCCAGGTAGCAGGAAGCAACACCAGACATGCTGCTGAATCGTCAAAGTTTACTGTCCAGATTGGAAGTGTTCTTCTGACACTCAAGAAGGATAACATTGAGGATCAGACGGTAACAATCTTTACTGCTAATTCTTTATTACTGTGGACTTTTATTTTTAGCTGAAAGTCAACTTAATATGTTTTTCATGTGATTAATTTTTTTGTGTATTGAGTCCCACGAGGCATGTAATTGTTTCGTCTCCTTTTAGACGGATGTCATTGTAAACACAGCATCACAGGAACGAAACCTGAGCGGGGGTAAAAGCTCCTTTGCTTTGTTGAAGAAGGCTGGATTTGGAATGCAAGACGAAATAAATAAGGCCTCTCAGACAAATAATGTCATCATCACAAGACCCTACAAATTGGGTTGTAAAGAGGTGTATCACACTTTGTGCATGGATAAAAGGAAAGAAGGAGCAAGCCAGGTATATCATAAGTGAAAGTGTCATGGATCATTTTAGTAAATAAATAAAAAACAAAACAAAACATATATATATTCTTTTTTTTTTAACTAAAATATGACCTAAAACAAAACAAAAAAAGTTTCAGTATCTGGTGTGACAACCTTGTGCAGTAATAACTGCAGCTAAAGGTTTATGGTAACTGATCATTTTTTTAAACCATTTTGTGTGCTGAAAGATAAGTTACTTTCCTCTGAAATTTACGTTACAAACAGATGTTCTAATATTTCCATTTGATTGACTTGACTCAGATTTGTCCTTCACATTTACTGCTAATCCTCAAGGTTAATGTATTTTTTATCATTCATAAATATGTAACACCAGGGCATTTTCTTCCAGGAATAAATGAACAGCCATAATATTTTTAAAATAATTTGTTGATGTTTCAGGTCATATTAATCTCGAAATAGAGAAAATTCTACAGTGCTAAAGACAGAAGCAGAAATAAAGAAAAGAAAAACAATGAACTAAACACTCCTATTAAAAGGGCTTGCATCTGATTTTTTTTTCTACCCACTTATTCATTACAGTTCCTTTCCAGCTCGGTATGGGATTGCTTATGTATGGCAGCCACAAACAACCACAAGTCAATTGCCTTTCCTGCAATTGGCACTGGAGGCCTCGGGTTCTCTAAGGAAGAATCTGCACGGCTCATGTTAGACGCAGTGTTCAACTTTGCCCAAAAATTTCCAGGGAAGATGGAAGTTTGCTTTGTCATCTTTCCTGCTGACAATGACACATTTCAGGTTGTATTAGATTTTAACATAACACTGAGGTGTAATGTCATGTTAAAACATAAACATGTTTGGAATATTGGTATATATGTAAGAAGTAATGCAGCGGTGCATTTGTGGTGGTGTGAAACAATCCTTGCAGGGGTTTGCTGGACACGAGCTGCCTTAGTGCTTTGTGAATTTTCTCATACAAAAAAGTAGATTTTTATGATTTTCTCTTTCCAGGTTTTTAAGGAAAAAATGAAATACCTCCAGCAAAGTGTCTCTCATCCCAGCTTCACACAAGGTAAAGTGAAACAGTGCAGCTCCCACATAAACAATCTGATGTCCCAGCCAGTGTTTGCTGTCTTTGTAGATCAATTGTAGTGCCTTTGCGGCTATTTTGCAAACTCATTACAATGAACATTTTATTACCACTCACTTTGATCAGCTTTTTTTAAAAACTTATTTGTTAAGACCAATAATTATGTTGTAGTAACTGGAAGGCTTAACAATCTAAAGAAATTTTACACTTAATTTTTTTTTTTTTTTTTTTACTTTATAAACTGAAAACTGTTGAAATGCTGTAATGCTGTTTTGGTAATGCATGTCTCTTGAAAGAAAAGTGTTGTTGGATAACAAGATACAAACATAAGAACACACAGACACAGTCATAATGCGGCAGTGTGGCAGGCAAGGTTGGACCCAAATGCAGGACTCAAGAGGCTGAACGTGAACTCAAAGAAACACTCAGCTTCACTGCTGGACACTCATACTTATCCAATTGACTCATAATGTAAGGAAACAGAACAAGACAACAGAGGGACAGCGTGACAAAGAGCAGAGGAAAAACTCAGAGCTTAAATACACACAGCGGTAGTTAGGGAAATGAGAAGCACAAGGGTTCACAGCTGAAACCAATCAGGGGAAACAAGACAAAGGGAAGTAAAACTAAATACGATGCACAAGAGACAAGGGACCGGCAAAATATAACAGGAAATACTGAACGAGGAGACAGGAATGCATAATTGACATCACACAGGAAGACAGTCACATAACATGAAACACACACACACACGTATGGTGGTTAGTATTGTCATTTCACAGCAAGAAGGTCCTGGGTTCCAGGCTAGGTTGAAGTCTTTTTGTGTGGAGTTTGCATGATCTCCCTGTGTTATTAACTGGTGATTGTAATTTGCCTATAGGTGTGAATGTCAATGTATGGTTGTCTGTCTATATGTTAGTTCTATGACAAACTGTCAGGTGTACCCTGCCTCTCTCACCTATGGATGGATGTGTAGCAGTAGGATCTTGAAGTAATTTTCTCTTTTTGTCTCTTCCACCAGGATATGACAACAAAGAAGACAGAGCTCCACCTCCACAGATCAGTCTGAATGGCCCAGAAGAATCAATACAGGAGGCTAAAAAGTGGCTCAATGACCTCTTTACATCTTCTCCTACCATTGATATCTGCAACAACTTCATCCAACACCTCAGTGAGAAGCACTATCAGCAGCTCTCTCGTCTAACCAGAAAGGGTGTTAAGTTCGAGGAGTTTTTGACGAATGGTCATGCATGCCTAACAGTAGATGGCGGTTCAGTTGAGGATGTTGTAGTTGCTGCGTTGCAGGTGGAAGCCATGCTCTGCACTGTCCAGAAGGGGTTTGTTGCACAGGAGGAGGATGAAATGTGCCTGCTGTTAGCTGATGAAGTACCTCGTGAAAGAGAAAGAAAGACAAAGACTGTTGACAACACAAGCTCAGAGTTCCAAGACAGATACTTTGCCTTCAATCATGAGGGGCTGAGAATATTAAAGGTAAATATTAAAGGTAAATACAGCCTGCTTTGTCATTTAATTGATGTCACAATTTAATTTTGAACATGCCTTGTAAATGGGAGCCATTTTACTATTATTCATAGTTACACTACAGTACAGTGTTTGATGCTCAGTAAACATGGTCATAGTTTCAAATTATGAGGTCAGTATATCTCATAGTAATCATCAGGATTCAGAGCACTCTTTTATTTCCCTGCTTTTGGCTGTGGGAGTTCAGGGAGAGTAGAAATCCCCTGCTAATCAAAGCTGTTTATGTGGGGCAGCCAATCAGAAGAAAGCTTAAAAGAAGGGGGTGGGGCTTATTTCAGTGGATGAAGTGCTGCATCAAGGTCCAGGACAAGATAAATAAGGATTATTTTGAGCTAAAGCAAAGCTACTCTAAGAGTCAAAGAATGAAAATATGAAGCTGGAATAGAACCCGTCCTCTATATTGGCTTCCCACAAACGGCTTCAAAATAGATGTTCACCTTCCACAAGCTGCTGGGGCTTATATACTGATGTTTCTATTTCAGATTGCAATTGGAGGAACCAATAAGCTGCCAACATCTTAACAAGTGAAGCATTTTATCTTTTAGGTGGACAGAGTGGTGAACCCTTCTCTGAAGATGCTGTATGACCTTAAGAGAAAACAGCTGCAGTGCTCGTCTCCTGAGAAAATGTTTCAGTGCGTACCCGCACAGTTCTGCGAGCTGGTTAGCCAAATTGGATTCCATGCAGAGTGCGCACCACCTGAAGGTATAACATTTCTACTAATTATATTAATGCTAATTCTCTAGGATACATGATACCAAAGTTCCTGAGAATATCATACAAAGGGCATGTAATAACAACATTTATTTATCTCTGGATCTAGATCCAAAATATGGAGAGGGCATCTACTTTGCTAAGACAGTGAAGAAGGCCATGGACGTCTGGAGGAGGCAAAAGGATGAGTATCTCTACTTTGTGGAGGCTGACGTGCTGAGAGGAAACTCCATCCGTGGTGAGGCAGGTCTACATTCTGCCACCTGCTATAGGGTCAGATCCCCTAGTTAGGTTTGACAGTGTGAACGGAGGGCCTGACATCACTGTCATATTCAGTGGTTATCAAGCCCTGCCCAGGTACATCATCACCTGTGAGAAAAAGCCTTATGCTCAAAGAGTCTGAAGGGAATTATTAGTGAACATATTTACTATGAGAAAGAAATAGCGTTTTATTATTCATAGACTCAATGTAACAGATTAGTAGCAGAGCATGAAGGACTCACTGATCCTGGGCTTATTTTTCTCATAAGTTAATGCTACATCTGCAGCAGCAACTTTATTTTATTTTTCCTTTTTTGGGTTATCAAAAACCTCTCTCTATAATAGCAATATTTTTACAAGGAGTGGAACCAATCATATTTATATCAATCAAGATTGAGCTTAAAAATTTATTTTCTTTTATCAACATTATACTTTTTACATCAAAAAGGGGTCAACCATGATATCATACATTTAAACGTGATTTAAGCAGTGAATACTACAATAAATCTGAAAGGTCTGCAGTCTAGCGCTGCTTGGCCCTAAAACAATGGTGGTGGTGAACTTCATGATAAAGTCACTAAACTGATAATAGTAGAATGGGTCATAATAGATATGAGGGCTGATGGTTTCAGTTTTCCTGATGTTGATGTCAAAATAAAATTAAAATTTTGTTTGAAGAATCTTGAACTGTCATATATTTTGTAATTGTAACAATACTTAATGGAATATGGAAAAACATTACTATTAAAACACAGAGCAGAGCTTTTAATGTGTCCAGATTTGTTTACTTAAAGCTCAAAAAACAAACAGCAAAACCTGATCAGCTACACACTAATAACAAAATACATTTGAACAGCTTACAAAATGAACACGTATAAACATTATTCCTGTATACACAACATATGAAAAACAATGAGAAGTCCCTCATATTCTTAATTATGCAATATCACAGTCTACTGAGCAGGAAAGATTCACCTTTGACCCTTGAAATAAATTTACAAGAAAAACAAATCCTTTGTCCATTTACTGAAGCTTTCGTCTGCATTTCAATTCAATGTCTCAGTCATCAGATGAAGATGAAGTTTTCTCAGTTGTCGCCTCAGTGGACCTTAAGTTTGGGTTCAAACTGTTATAACAGTGAGGGTGCATTCACACAGGTCTTCAACACTCCACTGCTGGCCTGCGCTCACCCCACGCTTCACAATGTGGGCTCAGAGTTTGTCTCTGTAGCTCAGCTCCTCTCTCTTGTACATCATTTTTAAACTCTCTCTCGCAGAGCACAAGGAGATTCGTGATCTTTTGCATCTTGTAGTTTAATTTTAAAGTGGTGGCACGCCATCCTCTCATATGCCTTAAAGATTTGCGAAGTGCTCAACAGTGATTTTCACAGAGGCAGCTGTCATTGAACAACTACAGGAGTTAAGTACTTGGGCACAATTAGTGGTCACATGACACGTATAACATACTGGAGTCCAACTGAAGTGAGATTGGGCCAGGGGATGATTCATTTAACCCTGCTGGGGCACAACATGCAGCGGTCATACTGATCAAATGAACTGGAAAATTAGAGTAAAATACGCTCTGTCATGGTACAGATCGTTTAATGTGAGTACACCCTGAGTGAACGTCTTTAATCAAGGGTTTCATGTACTGGGGACATCTTCAATCTTTAATGACCATGACTTTATAGAAGTGTTTATCTTCAATAGTGTGTTACCCATAGACTGTATTTATATCGGAAAAATAAGCCGACTGAATTGCCTTAATCTGCATTCTTTCTAATGGCCAGCAGGAGGCCACTACTGCCAATAAACCAAACTAAACAAAACAGATACTAAATTATAAAGATGCACAAATGTCGAATACAGTGGGAAAATAGGTCTCATTAAACACTTTAATATGAACCAATCACTAATTGTACATTTTATGTAATAAAACATAATCTTTATTTTATAAATCATGGTCTCTGTTATTGTCCAGAAGGATAATAAATAGGAAAATGACAGTCAGATCTGCCCCGCTCTCATGACATCTGGTTTAAAAACAGAACACAGTAACAGTGGACAGCTCAATGTGACTTCACAACATGTTACATCAGGATAGCTTTGTCCATCTTCTGTATATGCTCCGTGATACCACCAGTCTTTCTTTTACATTAAAATAATGATTTGACAGCACAACATAGTTACAGATTTTTCTAAAGACAACAGGAAGTCTTTAACGTTTGTTTGGACATCAGCACGTGATCCATTTCAGCCGTGTAACTGACGCATGTCTCTGAATGTCTACAAAACCGTTGTACCCATGAAAAATACAGACAGTGCACCCTCTGAATATTTTGCCACATCAGCAGCAAGCTGTTGGAAACTAGACACATTATTTGATATTGACAGAATAAACCAATGAAAACAAACCATTTAACAGGTCGACACAGGACTGCACTGGAATGATGCTACATTCATGGAATAATTTTGTACCCTGTTGCTGAACCTGCTGCACAATATTGAAAAATACAAGAAAGCTAGCACAGAGATAAGAGAGAATGAGGTGAGGGTTTATTGGGACAGTTTATTGATAATGTTTGGCTTTTCCATAATGATATCTGATACAGTACATCTTCAAAAGCAGCTGCTCACGTTAACAACACCCTGGCTGAGTGAGATAAATGTGGCACATCTGGACTTCAATGTTGATTATATTACTTAGATTAATAATGTTCATACCATTATAAAGTACCAGTGCACACATTGTATATCCAGTGTGAACGTTCTGAGACAGTAACTCCTTTCTGGCATTAGTAGCTGCCCTTTGTCTTCTAAAACTGCTCAAACCTCAGGTTCTGTCTTCAGCTATGCTAACTACAGGACAGCTGTCATGAATATATGGCTAATACACCCTTCACACTAAAGCCATCACCACAGTTTCTCTCAGTTGGTCCCTGACTTCACCAGCTTCAAATCACCGCGTGCCCTCGTTCAGCGTCACAAATACAAAACCCGATCTCTGCCTCCACACAAACAGAAACACAGCGCACACTCACTCTGTGCACTCGGCTATCTCTGTGCCGTCCACCAGCAGCGTGTGAATGATGCCGTCTCGCCTCTTCCCGCTGCTCACAGCTTTCACGCAGCAGTTGTGGTCTCCGAGTGTGAAATGCGTCTCCGTGCCGTCGTCCACAAACTCACCCTGCAGCGTGAACAAAGAAAACGAGCGTCTGATGAGAAAAAAAAAAGAGCGTATTGCTTTTGATTCCAACTTCTTCATTCTTAAATTAAGTGAAGCATCTTTTATTGCAGGAGTTCTCAAACAGAAACCAGTTAAAATCCTTCCAATGAATCTATGATTTATACCGTCTTGCAGACCCCTTGGCTGTGGGCTGCAGACCAATAGGGGTCCCTGGATTCCAAATTGGGAACCACTGCTTTAATAACGATCTGTATGGTGTTATACTTACTGCAGTCTCAATCTTTTGTCCATTGCACCACACATCCATGGTGTCTTTCTCTGAAAATAAACAGATGTGGATTTAATTCAAAAAGAATGAAAAAAGTATTAAGTAAGATGACAAACACACAGCTTCCAAACCAGTGAAAGCAGGTGAGGGACCAGCTTTGAGTCTAATGTTGCTGGGTGTGAGAGTGAAAAAGCTTATCTGATCATTTTGTGGTTTCCTAAAACAACAAAGCCAGTACTGCCCCGACTCATATCTGCTCTGCATATTCAATCACTTGCAGGTGGTTTCCTGGAGACTGAGACCCAGATTTATGGTCTGCACCAGCACAATACCCTCTTTTTGACATAGTTGACATTTATTAATAAGTATTCAATTTTTTGACTTAAAAGGCAAAGTTTTGCAGCTGCCCTTACTTACGCGTGCATTTGTAGGCGTTTCACTTTCAGAGCGCAGAACTCTGAGAAGAGCTTTGAATCGTGTAAACAAATCATACAAATGTCATTTACTCAGGTTTGTAACACGCAACCTACTGCAAACCGCACAGATTGTAACAGCAAAAAAGAATTTTGCTCCTGATGGGGGCGTGGGCCAAGGTGGAATCAAACCCAGCCCTTCCTAGATGCCATTCTAGCTGTGAGGCAGAAGTGCTAACCATCGCGCCACCGTGCTTTATAATAATAAAATAATGTTAGTACGCAGAAATACAGAAGTTGGTTTGTTTTTACTCTGCTATAATAGTCAGCGAACCCTGAGATCAGTTGTAGTGGCTCAGTGTGGAGAAATCAGTCACAGCTCACAATCATTTCTATTGTGAGCTCAGTAGGTTGTCTGTGTGTGCAGGCTGTGATCAGCTGACCTGTGCGGCTGTGATTGACAACTGATTTCAGGAAGATGTTTCACGAGCGGTCTTGGCTAATTTCCAAACCCTACACTAACAATATACTGTTTATTGTGTCTTTGTACTCGCAGCATACAGTTGTATAAAGGTAGAATTGAATTTGAGCATCAGCAGCTTAAATAACGTAATGAGCCTCTTTAGAACATGTAAGGCGTAAGTAAAGATGTGCAGATATTTGTGTAGAAATGTAGAAAAATAAATACTCAAGTAAAGTACAGATACCTCTAAGTAAGTACAGTAACTAAGTATTTGTACTTTGTTACTTTCTGCCTCTGCTCAAAGCTGTGATGCAGTGCCAACACTTTGGCTCTGTCCTTTAGCTCTTTACTGACTCCCCAACCCAAAAGTTTAGAGCTGAGCCCCACATATTTTTGGTCCTCAGTAATGCCGGTGCTCTGATGTAACAGAAGACTGAGCTGAAATTAACATGGGCTGTCAGAGAGAGAATAATAATACCCATGTAGAGCTGTTAATGTCTTTTTTCTATCTAATCTACAGTGGTGTGAAAAAGTGTTTGCCCCCTTCCTCATTTCCTGTTTTTTTGCATGTTTGTCACACTTAAGTGTTTCGGAACATCAAACCAATTTAAACAATAGTCAAGGACAAACAATACTTGTAAATGAAGGTGTTTATTATTAAAGGTGAAAAAAAATCCAAACCATCATGGCCCTGTGTGAAAAAGTGATTGCCCCCCTTGTTAAAACATACTATAACTGTGGTTTTTCACACCTGAGTTCAATTTCTCTAGCCACACCCAGGCCTGATTATTGCCACACCTGTTCTCAATCAAGACATCACTTTAATAGGAGCTGCCTGACACAGTAAGGTCCACCAGAAGATCCTTAAAAGCTACACATCATGCCGAGATCCAAAGAAATTCAGGAACAATTGAGAAAGAAAGTAATTGAGATATATCAGTCTGGAAAGGGTTATAAAGCCATTTCCAAAGCTTTGGGAATCCAGCGAACCACAGTGAGAGCCATTATCCACAAATGGCGAAGACATGGAACAGTGGTGAACCTTCCCAGGAGTGGCCGGCTGCCCAAAATTACCCCAAGAACGCAGCGACGACTCATCCAAGAGGTCACAAAAGACCCCACAACAACGTCCAAAGAACTGCAGGCCTCACTTGCCTCAGTTAAGGTCAGCGTTCATGCCTCCACCATCAGAAAAAGACTGGGCAAAAATGGCCTGCATGGCAGAGTTCCAAGGAGAAAACCACTGCTGAGCAAAAAGAACATTAAAGCTCGTCTCAATTTTTCCAAAACACATCTTGATGATCCCCAAGACTTTTGGGAAAACATTCTGTGGACCGATGAGACAAAAGTGGAACTCTTTGGAAGGTGTGTGTCCCATTACATCTGGCGTAAAAGGAACACTGCATTTCAGAAAAAGAACATTATACCAACAGTAAAATATGGTGGTGGTAGTGTGATGGTCTGGGGCTGTTTTGCTGCGTCAGGACCTGGAAGACTTGCTGTGATAAATGGAACTATGAATTCTGCTGTCTACCAAGAGATCCTGAAGGAGAATGTCCGACCATCTGTTCGTGTACTCAAGCTCAAACGAACTTGGGTTCTGCAGCAGGACAATGATCCTAAACACACCAGCAAGTCCACCACTGAATGGCTGAAGAAAAACAAAATGAAGACTTTGGAGTGGCCTAGCCAAAGTCCTGACCTGATTCCTATTGAGATGTTGTGGTATGACCTTAAAAAGGCCGTTCATGCTCGAAAACCCTCTAATGTAACTGAATTAGGACAATTCTGCAAAGATGAGTGGGCCAAAATTCCTCCAGAACGCTGTAAAAGCCTCATTGCAAGTTATGGCAAACGCTTGGTTGCAGTTGTTGCTGCTAAGGGTGGCCCAACCAGTTATTAGGTTTAGGGGGCAATCACTTTTTCACACAGGGCCATGATGGTTTGGATTTTTTTTCACCTTTAACAATAAACACCTTCATTTACAAATTGCATTTTGTGTTTACTTGTGTTGTCCTTGACTATTGTTTAAATTGGTTTGATGTTCCGAAACACTTAAGTGTGACAAACATGCAAAAAAACAGGAAATGAGGAAGGGGGCAAACACTTTTTCACACCACTGTAGATAGATAGATAAATCTTTTATCTCCTGTTCTGCTGGCAGGTGTGAACCGAACGGCGGTTGAAGTGAATTGTTACACACTTTATAAGCAGCAGTTATGCATACACAATCATTTAATTTGAAACGATACAAAATAATGTAAAAATTACTAAGAGGTTCTCAGAACAGCTAATGCTTCGTTGACAGCTCTGCTCTGAATCCCAGGGCAACGTTCTTGCTCGCGTTCATCTTTGTGCGCTGATGTGTCTGCATTCATCTGCCCGTTGATGCTGAACTCAGAGCTAATCCAGACGCTTTTACTGAATGCAGGGAAGAGAAAAGACTTCAGATCTGCGGAACCGTGAGTCTATAGACTGTCAGTTTCTCGAAATTGAAACTAAGGATCAGCATTGATACAATATTTCTCCAAGCTGCCATTCTGTACTGATTCCTGCTCAGTTTCTGTGGGTGGGGGAAAACCTGCTCCTACAAAGATTTTCAGTATCGGTGTCTGAACACGGAGCAGAAAGAGGAAAATAAAAAGGTTTGCACACCGACTGAGGCGAGCAAAGGCCTCACTGTAATGTGCAGCTATCAGAAAAACAGGCGAGCAGCACTGATAAAAGGAACTGATAATCAAGCACACATGAATTAAAGAGGTACATTTTCTACAGTACTGCTGCTCAGCTGTGATAAAAAATCCTAATCCCAATTATTTTGATCAATATTAGGATCATGGATATTTAACACCATAGCTACACATTTGGAAACATCCATTTGTTTAACTTTTAATAAAAATCCTGTTGGCATTTATTGCTTCTTGCCAGACTCCTTTGAACAAAGTCTGATGCATGAACCACCTCAACGGGCTTTTGATGTGAAAGAGGAGTGGCTCCGCTCTGAGCCTCTCCTGGATGGCCGAGCTCCTCGCTGTGTCTCTGAGGATGTGCCCGGACACCCTTTGGAGAAAGCTCATTTCTCACGTTTACCACAACAGACCAGCATAGCATCACGTTACTGTTGTAGGTATGATTTTTACAATGACCTCCACGGGACATTTATTCCTTCAGACGATGAAGCTAAAAAATGCGACAGCATAAACTTTTTTTCTCTGTCTGTATGCTGTGATCTTGATTAACACGTCCAAGCTAGGGTTACCTCTCTGAAACCACAAAGGGGCAACATCCGAGGATTTTAGTAATGCAAGTTACTAAAATCCTCAGATGTAAATCAAGAAATCTTTTCTGACAGACTATTATTACAGACCACACCATTTCTGCCAGTATAATTAAAATTTTGCATTCTTTTCTTACTGGTCAGCTATAAGAGCAGGCAATGTGCAGTGGTTCTTTTGCAACGTGTGCTTTCAAGGCAGTTTGCCACTTGATCCACTGTAAGCGGTGCAATTATAAGAAGGATTAACTCACCCAGATCACAGAGATGGCTGTATATGGCGTGAGCTTAGAGTAGTTAAAGAGCTTAGGCTCAGCTCCTGCACAATATTAGAGGGTAGTTCTGAAGAGGCATAAATCACACTGTGCTAAATATCAGAAAATTACCTATCCTGGCTGAACATATGCATAAAAATGTATGTAACTGAAACTGTATGTGTTTTGGATATATATCTGTGTTTTACAGCTTATTTAATAGTGAGTGTATGTGTGTCTATTATGAGATCAGTGTTTTTGTGTTAAGGAGAACATTTTAAGGTGGAATCGCTTTTACAGTAACTGGGAGACGAGACGCTTTCATCCAAGCTGAGTCACATCGCTGCTTCATATTAATACCATTAATTTTGAATACATGGCTTTTCTGTATGAATAATGTATCATGGTAATAAAACAGCATAATAACAGGACAGGAGGTGAATGATACAAAAACTGAGAGGAGCTCACCCAGGACCACTCTGCAGTCAATGCCGTCCAGGTTCAGCAGCCAGGTGCTGGTGACCTTTGACCTGTTCTCCATGTACTTCTTCAGGCTCTTCCCGTTTATCTCCAGGGTGTACTCATAGGCAAAGCCACTGACTGCATCGATATTGATGGTTGCTTTGGTGTCTGAGCTGCCCACATTGAAAGTCTCCTTCCCCACCAGTTTGAACATCCAGTCCCGTCTCAGTACCTCCTGTAGCATAAATCACAGTGCAGATGACGCTGATCTCTCAAACACTGACTCAGACTGGTATAATAAAACAGCTTCAGTGTCTCCCTGGCTAACTGTATGACTGCTCACCTTTCCATCCACGTAGATGACCCTCTTTCCAGTGGTGGTCCCGTGTTCAAACTCGATTCTGTGGACTCCATCACTCAGCGCCACCTCCCACACTCCTGCGAGATCATTAGACATCCTGAGTCCTCCAGAACCTGCTGGAGACGAACAAGAACCGAACTATAGCATCAAACGAAGCGAAGGATCGCTAACACACTGAGCTAACCCTTAGCTGGCATTAAATAAAAATAAACCTAATAATGTTCATGTCTGTGAAGCTCTTAGCCTAGGTCCACTAACGCGCCCCGCTGCCTCAGGACAACAACTACACCGTGTGGTGTTTAAACATTAACAATGAGTTACACTCGTGACAGAAACACAGCTAAAGATAACAGTTAATTATTACTGTTTGTTGCACCCAAACTTCCGGTTTCAGGGATGCGCTTTCAAAATAAAAACGTGTAAAACAGAGACGTCAAATATTAAAAGGAAACAATCAGGCTCACTGTCCTCTGCAAAGACTGATAATTACAAATTAGTCACTAATTGCTCACTTTTTAAAAAAAAAACCTGCTATTTGTTTTGTGGTGATGTCAATTCTATCACACAGGAGTGAAAAAAAGTTTTATTTGACCCATATTTGAGAAATTTACTTGTTACAGCAGTATAAATTATTTTAAAAATGTATTATAAAATGAAAAAAGGCAATTTGCCATTTACCGCAATTTTTGTTTACAGTGATAGCGAAAACATTGGCGTGTAAATTTAAAAAACTATTTTCCATATCAGTGTTTTTCTATTCCTCATGTCTTTCAGAGATGAAAAAATGCACTAAAGAAGAATTTCCTCCTAAATCAAAGGGGAAAAATTAAGGCATATGGTGAGTAACGATAAACTGAGTTGGCTGATTTTACTCTTACAGCCTTCTAGCGTTTGAAGGCGTTAGACTCGGACGCCTCTCGCGAGACACTGGAATTTTATTTTGAAAATAAAGCGGAAGCACTCCTCCATCCGTGAAGAACTGCTGCAGCTTTAATAATATTCTGAGGCTCCGACCGCTAACAGGCTTTCACAAAGGATAACCTCAAACCTTATCTCAGTAATATCGCCCACCATTATTCACCCATATTACCTTAATGGTCCTGAAATACTCCCTCTAGCTCCGCGGTGCTTGAAATGGTTCAGCAGGCCGCTTCAACGCAGTTTATTGGCAGGCACCTAGCTACCGTGCACAACCTACAGATGAGCCGCGACTATGCTGTTACTATGGTAACATTGTGTCGGCCTACGCGCGGGCTTCTCCCCGCCCACCCCGGAAGTGGCAGGGCAATCCCAGATGTGTTTTGTGGGATCTGTGTGTACCAGTTTGTACCTTTTCAGTTTATGCGCCAAACGTTGATGAATCATGATGAAAATAACTATTTACACTGGAATTAAACTGTCGTGATCCAGTTTCTAGTGCTTTGGTTCCTCCCTCAGCATTCCGTCCTCAGTGTGTCTGCCACACAGTGTTGTCAAGTCTGCCTTTCTGTTTCCACATTTACTTAATTCCTGTTTTATTTTGCTTGTCCTTTTTATCATGTGCTTTGTTTTCAGTTTTGCTTCCCTTGTCTTGATAGGTTGATTCAGTTCACCTGTTCTCCTCTGCTGTCGCTGCGCTTCATTGTGTATATATTCATTGTGTATATATATTCATTGTGTATATATTCATTGTGTATATATATACATTGTGTATATATTGCCTGCTTTTCCTCTTGCCCTCTATCAAGTGTGTTTCTTGTTTTTCTGAGTTCCCAGTTTCTAGGATTACTTTCTCCAGGAAAGCTTTTCTTGGTGTTTGCACTTGTTGTGAAAACTTACCAATAAAGCTGCCTGTTCTGAATCTATAGCAACCCCCCCGAGTCTGCATTGAGGTCATAATGCTGCCTGCTGCACCATGAGAAAAATGCAGTGAGGCTTTCAGGTATTTTTCTTTTGCTTTTAAACTACTATTCATATTTTTTTTCTCTTGTTTCTGTCCTCTCGTGTGTGTGTGTGCGATTCAGAGTTTAAAGGGTTCATATTAGGCAGCTTTATCTTTTGCCAACAGTTTATAATTACCTGTGTTTTGAAATGACTATTATTGTGTTCCCCTTGACTATGGTGCCTAGACTGACACAACATGAAAATGTCAGGCAACATCATCTTAAGATTAGTAATTAGATATGCAACAACCCCTCTAAAGATCAAAAACAGTGCCTTACTACTTGCATGAAAAACTTCCTAATATGGGGCCTTCATGTGTGCTTTTTTTTTCCTGCTTCTCTGTGACTAAGATCACAAGTGTGTGTGTGTGTGTGTGTGTGTGTGTGTGTGTGTGTGTGTGTGTGTGTTGGGGTAGGGGTGTTATTTTCACAAGCATTTGCACGAAGACACGCTTTGTCGTTTTGCCTCTGCACACCACCTCGGTGGGTTTTAAATCAAATGCAGACGCTGATTATTTGTGTCAACTTTTACTGTCAAAATGATCCACTGTTGAATAAATAAAACAGGACTTACAGACCCGTTTCTTATTGGTCCTCAGGCAAAATGCGTGCGTTCTATTAATTAAAGGAAGTGTCCGCTGCATATAAAGGCTCTGAAAGTGTGGCAACATCTGCAAGAACTGGATGAACTCTTGACCCAAAGCTGCGGAATGCAGCTGATTCATTTATTTCTCGTACTTATCTCTATTTCTCTCTCTTTTATTATCTTTGCATGCAAATATTTTGTGTCAAATTGTGAATTAGCTCTAGCAGAAAACTTGATGCAACACTTCATGTATTTTAATATTTTTTTTCATTGAATATTAGGCTGCTCAAGGGTTAAAGCTGGCTGTGTGCTGATGGTTATATCTTCACTCTGTGACTCAAAAAACAGCCCCATCTTCTGGAAGAAGAGCCTTCCAGCTGATGATCATATGGGCCAACTCCACATAATGATTTTGAATGGAGAGTCATATAAAACTGTGACACATTTGCATGTGGTTGATTCTGTTATCAACCACATTTAAACCAATTACCCAATCAAACCATGTTTTTTAAAACCCCTTAAATATTATGAGTGACTGTGAATGGTCAGAGATCCTGTCTATTAGAAAGCTCATCAGTGGACACAGCCATAAACAGAAACATGACCAGAACACAAACCATGAGACGGCATTTATTCATGTTCAGTTGCAGATAGAATTTGTCAAATTTGTTTGGATAGAAACAACTTAACTCTGCGTACACTGCATTTTGCTAAACACATATTTAATAGTAATACAAAAATAAGCTTGAATAATGGATACATTTAATTTTGAAGCGCAGTAAAGTGCACGTATGTCATGCGATTTTAATTTTGAAGCGACACTTCATGTGTCATGCCCATTCACACATCAATGCGCACCTTCAGATAAACAGAGTGGGAAAACAATGCTGATTTAATCATGCAAGAAACAAAGAAATAACACGTCTTATAAAGTATAATATTTTAAGATCCCTACACCGATTACAACAGTCAGTTTTTTCAGAGTTTATATTACCTAAATGAAAATTGTTCATCAAAGAAAAAAAACAAGTTGTTTTTGAAACAGAAGGCAGATTTCACCACTGCTCCTTCCTGTATGTAAGATAATATCTGACTGAGACATTTCCCCCCCCCCACCCCCACTACCGTGTAGAAAAATTTAACAATATTTACTGGACAGGTTAGGAATAATATAATATAATAATATGCATAAGAGCACTGCATTGGCACAGAATTATTTTTTCTCCATTAAGAAGCACACTAAAAATGCACCACAACAACATTTTTGTGAATACGCAAAGCGGGGAAAAAAACAAACATTTATAAACCACTTTTCTAGTTTTATTTACACTGCAAGTTACATCTACCATTTTCACACAGAGTCATGCGGCTGGTTTAGAATCACCAGTTGCCTAACGGGCAGCTCTTTGGGAGGAAGATGAAGTGCCCAGAGGAAAGCCACGCAGACACAAGAAGACCGTGCAAAGGCTCCACCTGAGCCGGAAAGTGAAACCAAGAACTGTCTTGCTATGAGGTGACAGCACTAACCACATTATTTTATTTCATTTTTAACTCCAACACCTGCTTTCTTTTTCTTTGTTGGGTGCACTGCATGGGCTCAGTAATCAAATAAGTTATTTGGTGGTGTGTGTGTGTGTGTGTGGGGGGGGGGGCTTTCAAAGTTATAAATTACACCAGGAGAGATCCAGCTGAAGCTCTGAAGTGACTTGGTAGTAGCATTGCTACATGAACCACATTTGTTCTTGGTATCATTCGGCAATCCTAGTAAGACAATGAAACTAGTTACTATGAAACACTGAGCAGTTATAAAAAAAAACATGATGCCAAGCTTAGTTCAGAAAAATATACCCCTTTGAACTGGAGGAAACGGCTGTGAAACACCCATGCACCTGCATGTTGTTATTTTTGCCCATCAGATTTTGCCATGTTTTCTAGCTTTATCTCAAGCCATACTAGTTTCTAGTTCAGGTTTCTATTTTCAATCTTAGCTAAAAAGACAATCCCCATTTCCAGAATGTGCAAAAGCAGTGATGGAGTAATAAATGTGCACACCTTCATATTAATTTTCCTGAATTTTCTAAAAATTTGGAAGTGATGGTGAACATGTAGTTTTCATGAATTATTACTATAAAATTCACTTTGAGGGCATTTGACTAGTTGAAGGAGCAAATAAAAAAGCCCACCATCCGAGCCTGTAAATAATCATCCATCAGCAGTTATTTACATTGTGACAGAGGTGTTTCTGGATCTGAGGCTCCCCACACTGCTGGCAGAGCCCTTCCTGTAAGCCATCTGGAGCCTCTTGCTGATGACTCCGTGCTTGTGAAGAGCCGAGAGCAGGTGGTTACGAAACTTCTGCCCAACAAAGGCGTACAGCACTGGATTCACTGCACAGTGCATGAAGGCCAAAACTTGGGTCACATTCAGCACGACTTCCACTGCGTACTGCGTTTCACATGCTTCCAATTCCAGAGATCCTCCTTGCATGAGTGTGTCAATCAGTACAGTGGCATTATAAGGCAGCCAGCACAGGATAAATGCCAGCACCACAGCCATGATGACGCGCATTGCCTTGTGCTTTTGTTGGTTGCGTGTGTGGAACAGAGTCATCACGGTCCAGCCGTAGCAGACAGCCATGACCCCCAGAGGCAGGAAGAAGCCTACTGTGTGCCGCAGGACACGTAGGGTTACTCGCAAGCGATCACTGCCTTCACCGGTAATGTTTTCATAGCAAATGTTTTCTCCCAGATCTTCAGTACGTATGCTTTCCCTCTTAAGTACCACAGGTAAGGACAGCATTGCTGCCACCAGCCACACAACACTGCAAGTCACTTTGACCAACAGGTGATGGGAGGACAGGACTCGTGTGGCTCTGACAATGGCAAAGTACCTGTCCACGCTGATGCACGCCAGCAGGAAGACGCCACTGTATGCAGATGCCTCCTGAAAGCCTGAAAGGAGTTTGCACAGGACGTTGCCAAAAATCCAACCAACATGAGATTTCACAGCCCAGAACGGCAGGGTGAGGCAGAAGAGCAGGTCTGCGATCGCTAGGTGCATCAGATAGATATCAGTGCTGGTCTTTCTTTTCTTCATATTGCAAACCACAAAGACAACAACGCTGTTGCCTACGATGGCGAAGACAAACACAATGAGGTAGATGACGGTCAGGCCCATGCTGTTAAATCCAGGCACTGTTGTATTGCAGGGAGCAGATCCTAAATCATTTTCTTCTTCATCATAACTGTAATTTGACCCTAAATCCAAAAAGGAATTCGGGGGAAACTGCAGGGGAAAAAAATCATAACAATGTGTAAGTACTCACATATAGACAGAAACAGTGCACTGCAGTCTGACCTCCATCTATTTTGCAGTGCAGTACTAATATTTTAGTTAGGCAGGCATGGGTATCTTCTTAATACAGTATGAAGATGATAAACAAGTGAACAGTTGATACTGATTCAAACAGAACGGACCACCTCTGAATCACAACATTTTTACAAGAAATTATTCAAGAACACAACAATTCTTTCTTAATCACACACACACACAAACACTCGCACACCCATAGTCCTCTTTTCATTTGCTCACATTTAAAAGAAATTTACAGATCTAAAACAATTACCTCTGTTTCAGCTTGACAGATGAGCACAAAATACTTCAAAACAAAAAGCATGGAAAGTTGTCGCTCCATTCTCTTTGCAGTGCGCAAATTGAAGAAGAATAAAGCACCTTGTCAGAAGTGTTGTTTTTGCTCAGAGATGTGGTTGAAGTCCTTGCGAAATGTGTGTGTGCAGACTTGTGTTGCTGATGCTTTATTAGCAAACTGTTCAGCTCAAGGGAAGTGGGCAAACTCCCACACACTATCTGCCTGTGGCGATCTACATGAATGAGATGACAACAGGTTGTTATCTAAACCACTTTGTCAGCACTCAGGTGAATGTTAGATGTGACAAGAGGTTGATATAGTAGCCATACACACACTCACACACACACACACACCAACAAAGCAACACTTTTTGTGTAAAAGTAACTTTATGTAATTTGATCCCTTCCCAAAATATGAATTAAAGTAAATTCAGAGTTTAAAGAGAATTGTGGGGTTCTTTTGTAATTGCATGTGCACAATGCAAAACTTCATTACTATAGTCACTGAAACACCCCGATCAGATAAGGAGCTCACAAAACAGAAGTGTTTCCAGTGCCGTCTGCAACAGTGAAAGTACAAAATGCGTTGATATTGTTTTTTTGGAAATATGGAATATGGAAATTTGTCATTGAGTTTCTGTCAAAACAAAGTTTGCATTAGAAATTCCAAAAGGGTCAAAAAGGCTCTAAACTGTTTGTGTACTTATCTGTGTCCTTAGCAATTATCTGAGTATCTCTCTGATGTTTTTTTATGTACTTTCCACCCTTCCTTCACTAGAAATTACATTTTTCAAAATTCATTGCTTAACTTTTTTTTTTTTTTTTTGCAGATGCTGCTGCATGGCTATACATTTAATGCTGTGAACATGAAAAGTATCTCTAAATGTAAAACATCAGTTGTCAATATTGCTTTGCCCATTTACAATCAATGCTTATGTTCAGGAATCTGTGACACATTAAACAGAAGTTTTGCACTTGTTGTGACTCACTAAAATATAGCATGGAATCCAAGCCCCCCCCTCCCCCCACACCCACCCACACACCCACCCACACACCCATAACACCTTTAATGCAACACTGCCTGCCTTGAATTTTACAATCCAAGAAAAGACAAGTTATGCATCTCACATAGTCTGAGTGTCAGTGCAGTCTTCAAATCCTTAGTTCAACATGGTTTTACATCCAGAATCCCTCAAATCTGCATTGCAGAGCTTTATTTTTGATCATATATCAAGTCTAAGTCTTTACTTTTGGAGTGTGTTTTTGATAAGCTGTCATTATAAAGTATTTTTACACTGCTACACCCATATGTAAGATGGTATTTTTGACTTTTTCCACCAGTGGGGGGCAGCAGTCATCTGTGAGCTGTGTGTTCAGGGACTAGACAGATGTCAAATTTGGTCCAAAAGCTTCACTTACACTTTAAGCTAAAGTCCTAGACAGGTTTGATGTGCTGCAGAATCTAAGCTGGAAGCTGCCCAGTCCCTAAAGAAAGAGACAGACACCTGAAGGCCTCCATAAGGGCGCCCCTGTCTTCCTGCTCCTGCCCACTCCTGATTCATGCCACAATAGCAGCATCATCAGGACATTTATGCATGTAGCAGGATTTTGAGCTGTGTTTTAAATCCACCATAGAGAGTGTGAACAGGAATGGGGCTAAAACAGTCTCTTTTGGGGCCCCAGTGTTGCACTTCAGCATCCCAGAGGCACAGTTCCCCAGCCTAACAAACTGAAGCCTTTCTGTCAGGCACTCTGTTACCCAGGAAGTCAGTGAGGGATCGACACCCATCTCCTCCAACTTTCCTCTCAATGTGAGAGACTCATAAGATGGAGAACCAGATGTTCCAGGGTCTTCATAAAAGGGTCTTCCTCTCAGTCTGGTGCCCCACTTTGGGCACCAGGCTGAGACAGGTGGTTTCCCACTGCACCAGAAAGAAGAACAAATAAATAAGTAAAGCAACTGTGAACCACAAAATGTCTGAGTACATGCAACTGTTTTCCCTGCCTGTAACACCAGGAGTCCCTCTGTATATTTAATTCCAAAAAGCAGAGGGGGGGAAAGATAAAGGTAACATTTGTGCAATCTCTTTCTGACTGTATGCACTTAATAGACTTACCTACCAAGCCTGTAATGAAATATTGGAGTCCTCCGAGAGAACATATTATTAGGATGAATCTGCTGGTGCGGCTAATGCTATTATGGACCCATTTTTCTGAAATCTTCAGACAGCTGTTTGGTTTTTATTTTTGTTGTGGCAGACTAATATTTTTGTTTCAAATGATAGGGGTTAAAAGGTTTACCAGTCAGATAAATAAGCAACCACAACTTTTCACCAAAAGCTTTCAAGATCTCCTTCAACCATGGTACGATGATACCGCACACCTCAGTGAGAGAACACTAAATCCAACATGTCAAAGACAGGTTTCACCTGTCACTTACTAAGGAGGTTCAGATCATTGGCAGCTTATCTAAAACTGCTTATTCCAATCTGAATGGCTTTGGAAGTGTGATACATTGATCACTGATTGTGATCAATGTCAGGTTTGTGTGTCTGTGCCAATACACTTTTTTTTTTTCACAAGCCTTTAAGTCTTGCATGGCAGCAACTCAGTCCATTTAGACATGTAGATATGATCGAGGTGACCCGTGGAAGTTCAAACTGAGCATCAGAAAGTGGAAGAAAGGTGATTTAAGTGACTTTGTACACGGCTTGTCGTTGATGCCAGACAGGCTGGTCTGAGTACTTTAAAAAAAAAACTGCTGATCTGAAGAAAAGAAGAAAAAAAAAAATCCAATGAGTGGCAGTTCTCTGGGCAAAAATGCCTTGTTGAAGTAAGAAGCTACTGGTTGTAGTATAATGGTTTCAGGGATATTTTCTTGGCGTATTTCAGGCCTCTTAGTCGAGCATAATTGTGCATGTCCATCCCAGTATGACCACAGTGTAGCCATCTTCTGATGGTTGTTTCGAGCAGCACCGCGCGCCGTGTCACAAGGCTCAGATCATCTCAAGTCACAACGAACTGATGAGTGAGTGAATACTGTTACAGTGATGGATTCTCATGATAAACATGGCCAAAGTTTCAAATCATGAGGTTGCCATATGTGCAGGTAATGCCTGTGAGCCAAAAACTCACACTTCAAACTGCTCTAAACATTCAGTTTCACAGAGATTTTTCCACTCTCAAGTCTGTAAATTGTCTAAGAGGAACATCGCCAATATGTTCAGCACTTCTGTTCATGAGGGGCAGCCGATCAGAAAAAAGCTGAGCCAAACAGAGAGGAGATAAAGCTGCTTGTTTCAGACAGTATTTGAGGTGGACTGCAGCAAGGCCCAGTATAAGACAATCACTTTGAATTTTGAATGAAAAGTTCATAGAGTCTAAGAATAAAAACATGAAGATGTTAAAGAAGTTAGAACAACAGGTCCCTCTTTAAAAAATGTCACCACAACACTCTCAGGATGACCTACATCTGACCAGTTATCTGAAGGAATTTCAAGTAATAAAGCTGAACCATAGATACACAACTAATGATGGGCCTTTAGCCACTCAGGTGTGTCACAGTCACATGCATTCATGCGCTCTTACAAAAAGTCACCACATGAAAAGAAAGTTGAATGAGTGTGGTAATAATACCACTGTTGTCTAGGAGGATCCTCCCACCACAGATGTCGCACTGGGTGCTCTGCCATCACCACCAAAGACCTCGTTCCCTCATGAATCTCAGTGACCTTCGACCACCCTTCTACCTACTCAGCACCTACTAAATGTAAACATTTCCCATAATAACCATGCTGTATCCATTTAAAGACTGTTGCCTTCTCCCATCCCATCTCCCACAAATAAACTTGCAAACATGCTTTGTTGAACCAGACTATCTGCATCAGGCTATAATGCATCGGGGATTCAAAGAAATGGAGGGTGTTGACACATCGTCTGACTCTTCTTCCACACAAAATTGGCCATTTTTTCACAAACCACGTCAGTCACACTGCAGTCGCTGAAGAACATAATCAATATTTCTATAACAGCAAAACCCCGGGGCTGCAAGACGAATACACAGCACTTGCAGAGCTCTGTGTTGCTGCTCTAATATGGCAGAGGTCTTAAACTTTGACTTTCAAACATTTAAACATTACTCAGTGCATTCAGGTCTGACACTGACACAGCTTATTGGGCGACATGTGGAAATCACCTCGTTGGTGAGCAGATGAAATTCGTTTTATTAATTTAGTTTAACTGGTGATAAATTATCTACAAAGACTGATACAGTCTCTAAAATGTGCTCTCTTAGCTTCCATTCCTACGGTGTGAATGAACTTATAGCACATTTTGAGAATTAAAAAAAAAGCATACTGTTATCAGTTTGGCTCAAAGAGCATGAACACAGTAGAGTTCAGTTGCCCAATCAGTTTATTCAACCAAAAATCCAGTGAGGTGTGCAAGCAATGGTGCATGGGTGTGTAGGAATGATTGTAGGTGTTGTAGAGTATTATATAAGGATGCATGGATGAAATAACCTAATGTTGCAGGTCCCAGGCATGCGACCACACAACAGTTATCTGATAGAAAGGAAGAAATGAGCAGACAGGACAACGTTTGGCTGTTGCTGCATTGCTCTCTCGTAGCAGAATCTTTACTTACATATTTTCATACTTTCAGACAGTCACACAATTATTCTTTTAACCACATCACCAATATTAAACAATCTGTCTCATTTTCTTTAGCAATTATAGTAGCCAGAACAACAAATACAATGAACAGTTTAAACACTATTCTATGAACATCGCAAGCATCAGCAGACAGGGTGCAAAAACTATATCTGTGCATGCAGGTATCCAACTTAATATGCAATGTGAGTTTGGGCCTCGGAACATTAGACTTTACAGGTACACGCAACATCAACGTGCTAAGCTACCTTGCTAGCAAGCTCAGTGGGTCTAACATTTACAATCCAGAGACATCAAAATAATCAAAAGGCGACTGAACTTACTTACTTATTTACTACAACTACATTCATATGTTCTCCCGATTCGTTCCTCTGTGTTTTACATGCTTAGACATTGTACAAACCTGATAGAAAGGAAGAAATGAGCAGACAGGACAACCTTTGGCTGTTGCTGCATTGCTCTCTCGTAGCAGAATAGCGCAAGAGCAAAACAGCGTATCAGACAACCACCCGATGTCCAGCTGCCACCTACTGACGGTTCTGGGTATTGTCCCACAGAAAAGTCCATAAAGACTAAATTAAAGTCCCTTAAGGCTTTTTAATATATACATATATCAGCAAGAGCTGGAATAATTATCCTGAAACTATTGATCCTTATGGTATGTAATGACATTAAAAAAATAATAATGGGGCACATCTTCTGTGTGTCACACTAACAAGCTGCAGGGATCACAAGTAAGTGGAGGCAAAGAGACATAATAGATTGAAACTCTTTATACCCTTAGCCACTCCCTTCTCAGGTGCAGTCACTCCCCAGACTTATGGGCAGTCACAGTATTTATATAGCTTTACATCTGAATGCATAAAGTTTGCTGTGCTTTAACTTTACTGCAGGGCTTTGTTCACTGCTGTTTCCAGGCTCCAGAAACATATCACTCTTAGACTGTGTCCTGCAGAAAGTTTTAAACTGAACCTCTGAATGTAAACAGCTCCAGACCAGATGATGTGCTCTGCATAATTTACAAAAGAAAAAAAAAGGTGGCTGGACTCCTTTCAGTTTCTTTGAAGATGTTTCACCTCTTATCCAAGAAGCTTCTTCAGTTCTAACACCCAATACCAATACCTGAGACTCTCCATCATTTGGTTTTAGGACTGAAGAAGTTTCTTGGATAAGAGGTGAAACATCTTCAATGAACCTGAAAGAAGCCCAGACCAGCCTATCTCGCCACCTGAAAACACAACACATAAATAAACCCCACACAAGCCCCAAACCCTGACATTCATTCCCTCACCGTTACAATGACTTACTCTGTTTTCGATGTATTTAGAATGTAGTGATCTCTTACCACGTTTGGATTTAAAGATACTGAAGAGCAGGTGAATCAGTTTATATCTGTTTTATGTACTTTATCTCAGATAAGGGGCGCTAACCTGATAGCTGTGACATTACAGAGCTCTCACAAAACCCCCTTCACCAATACAAGGGCTTATGGAGATCTTTGCTGTTTTAATACCTCAATTTAGGATACATCTCAAAACAAAATCCACCACACAGATCAGTCCATGTGCCTTATGGGACCATCCATACAGAACTCCTGTTTACACATCCTGTTTGCTCTGTTTGCTTTTGTTTTTGTCTGCTTGATAGCTGGAGATTAGCTTGCAGACATACTGCCGAAAGGTCAGGCCTGTTTAAACTTGGGTTAAGTTGGATTAGAAAACAGTAGTAAATGGACACTCCCTCTTGTCAATAAAGAGCTTTATTGTTGTGACAGTGACAACTCCCTTTGGTTTGCTTTTTTGGGTTTCTACTGCCTACCAATTGTGATGCAGCAGTAGCCTGTAAATCCAGTACTGCAGTCCACAACAAAATCATTGTTTCTTTCTTCTAGGTTTGTACACTGAAGTACAGCTAAAGAGTATTTTGGTTCATTTGGCACATTTACATACATAGGCATGTAAATGTATTTAAAATCACTTCCATTAATGCATCTGCAAAAATTTCAAACTAAGGACAGCCCAGCAGGGTGCAGGACAACTGTATATAGCTGGTACTTGTTTTCTTGTTTTCCTCTGTAATAATATACCCCTCACTTATGTAACCAGTTTCATGGTTATGTAAGTTGGTTTCATCTGAGGGTGTTCCAAACTTCAAAAGGAATAAAGTTAGGTCACTTGTAAAGGTTTCATTTGAAAAAAACATAGTGAAAACAGGAATTCATGAGATGCAAAAGGTTCCGGTTGCTTCAATGACTTTCACAATTTAGTGAAGGTTTGAGGCATTTAGCTACTCTAATTTTTATTTTCTCCAAAAAAACAACAGCTCAAGGAACCAGAGCCAGACTAAGAACCGTGTTCTACCCGTCATGCATCTAAACAGTGTTGGAGGTTAACCACATTTATACAGGAAGATCATAAAAAAGAGCATAGTTACAGCCAGAGAGGAAGTCAGTAGACAAAACATCCACAGTGAAGCCTTAAATAGAATATATGTGAATGTGGGCAAATGTGTTTCAAAATGCACAGCTGTGTGCTGATTTTTTTTTTTTTGCCAAATCCACTGACAAGGAATTTAACTCACTGATTACTTAAAAAGATACTCTAATCTCTTTTTTTTTTTGTTACTCCAGTGGTATCTGCTCTGTGCTGCCTCATATTAGTTCTGGAAGAATAAATCACAAAGTGTGATACCTGAGGGTCTGTTTTACAGCAAAGATGGCCATCAGATGCTCTTATTCAAACTCTTTCATTCAATGGAAGGTGTGTCTACTGACATGCCCACTAGGAGCCAGAGGCTATGGGTAGGTTTCCATGTTTACCGGACACAGAACATGATTTTAAAAAGTCTGAACTACAGCACCCCAAACCATGTTTTAACCAAGGTCAACCACTGTTATTGAAGATACACCATATTGCCAGAAGTATCCACTCGTTTGCCCTCACCCTCATACGAACTTGAGTGACATCCCATTCTTAATCCACAGGGTTTAAAATGATGTTGACCCACCCCTTGCAGCTATACCAGCTTCAGCACTTCTGGGAAGGCTTTCCACCAGTTTAGGAGTGTTTATGGGAATTTTTGACCATTCTCCCAGAAGTGCATTTGTGAGGTCAGACACTGATGTTGGACGAGAAGGCCTGTCTCACAGTCTCCGCTCTAATTCATCCCAAAGGTGTCCTATCGGGTTGAGGTCAGGACTCTGTGCAAGCCAGTCAAGTTCTTCCACACCAAACTCGCTCATCCATCCAAGTTGGGAGCATGAAAATGTCTTGGTATACTGAAGCATTAAGAGTCCCCCCACCCCCGACCCTCTGACAATGCAGTCAGAGAAACTGATAGTCATCCATCAGATTGCCATTCTTTCACAAATGTTTGTAGAAGCAGTCTGAATGCCTAGCTGCTTGGTTTTGTGTCCATGGAAGTGATTGGAACACCTGAATTCAACGATTTGGTTGGATGAGTGAATACCTTTGGCAGTATAATGTATTTTCAACCATTCAAATCAAGTGTCTTTACTTCTATTTTGCCTTTTCTGTTTACTCTTTACTCATGTCCACTTGTCTGAAAGAAGGGTTGGCGCACTCACACACTGATTAGCACTATAGCCTCACAGCAAGAAGGTTCAGCTTTCAATCCCGTCTGGGAGTTTTCTGGGGGTCTGCATGTTCTTCCTGCACCTGCAGAGTTTTTGTTTGGGTTACTCTGGTGTCCTGTCACAGTGCAAAGATATGCATGTTGGCCTTGAGTGTGGATATAAGTGTGAAAGTTTGGACTTGGCCAAGAGACAGACAAGCCATCCCCTACATCTTCACAGTCCATGACATAGCTCCAACTGGAGTCACTCTGGAGTCTGATGAAGGGTCTTAACAAAGGGTAGGGTTTAAATATAGAAAAACTTTGGAGCACCCTTGCCTTGCTCCTTCTTGTGAACTTCCATTTCATCTTCAACCATCTGAAGTTTTCCACTGCTATCAAATGGATGTATTAAGATCACGTTCATCACATAAATTTCCTTCAGGTATTTGCAACACAATTTCCGGAATGATCCTGCTTGATATCATATGCTTCTTGTCAGCTGGGAGAGGCTCCAGGCTCCAACACTGACCAGTGTTTACCTAGTATGTCACACATTTGAGTTCTCACATGCAGCCCTGCCGGGTAATGTCTAAAAAAACTAATATCTGCGGTGCATGTGTGCACACGACTTAGGTCTGTGAGCCACCTGTAAGTGGAGTCAGGCATACTCAGGTTGAAGAGCTTGTTCTGCAGCAGAGCTAAAATCCACAAACAACACAGGTTCCTGTGGTGTTCAGTTGATGGAGGATGAAGTAGAGGGACATGAAGACCCCTTGGACCTATAGGCAAACTGCAGAAGGTCCAAGGGTGTCACAAATGGCCTTCCATGTGTTTCTTTACTTTCTGTCATATATAAGTTGTTACCACATTGGATGCTCATTTTTAACATGGTCGCTTTAAAATAATGAGGCACATTACTGCTGTTGATCCTTATTATGTCAGTGGCAGGGGTTGTCTTATGGAGGTTATGCTGCGGAACCGCTCCCACACACTGTTCATAATCTTGTTTTTACAGGTGATCAGAAGAATGGGGCTTAAAAGGAGAATGTGAGAGGAGTTAAAACAACATATTTCAGAAAGAGAATGAACCCAGAGGGTTGGACCGAGGCTGAGTGTGAGACATGTAGGGATAATTTAAAACTACAAATACTGTAATCATGTAATGATGGCACTGGAAATGAGTATAAAAGGTCCACTAGAACACTACATGGTGCTCAAATGACTTCTTTACAACAAGGGGCAGGGCACAAGTCCATAGTTAATAGATCCTGTGCTCCTGGTGTGTGGCTTGTCTCTGGTGAGGGTGTTAAAGATGTCTGTGAACACTGGAGGCAGTTGATCGGCAGTATAGAGCTTCAGGGTTGATGGCGAGACAAAGCATGACCCAATGCCTTTGCGGGGGTTTTGTCTCTGTTAATAAATCTCTCCGGGATGGAGACGTCCTGGTGGTGATGTGGGTGAATGAGGCCTCCGAGGTGGTCAGCTGTGAAAAGGCCCCTGCTGTGGTTACCGGGGGATGGTGTCAGGAGCATCCCATTGTGTTTCAAACCGACAGGAAAATTCCAGGACGCTGTTGTCCATGGGGTGGAAGGCCTTGAGGCTTGTAGTGTATCTGCTGTTTGAGCCCTTTTACACACAGATGCAGAGTGATTGGATGAGAAAGTTCTTTAACTCTTTAAACTTGACTCAATCCTCCTTCGTAAACACTTCTTTTTTTCTGCAGCTTAAACTTTGGAGCGGGGCAGTGAACCAGATTTTTGTCTGTGTTGTAAATCAAAACTGGTGCATAATTGTTTGCATTACCAAAATGCTGGTAGCGATCATGAGTACAAACAACAGGCTTAGAGAGTTTAAATATTTCTGTGTATGGAGGATTTAAGTATATCATGATTTGGTCAGAGTGACCCAGCGCAATGAGCATGACACCTTGATGGCACTACTTAGTATACTGTACTAGTGATTCAGAATGTTCTGCCCTGTAGCCAGGCAACTGGCAATATTTCATAATATTATATTATCATTTGATGGGCCTAAGTCTGTTTTTTGTCACTATAAAAACAGAGTGTAAAATTGATTTGTTTAATGGGTTTTACTAACAAAACACTGTAAAAAAAAAAAAAAAAAAAAGACAGCCCTGCTGTAGATTCACAAACAGTGATATTATTGTTGAAAGACACTGATTGTTTCCATGC
The DNA here is from genome assembly GCA_024447675.2 of Pterophyllum scalare. Classification (NCBI taxonomy): domain Eukaryota; kingdom Metazoa; phylum Chordata; class Actinopteri; order Cichliformes; family Cichlidae; genus Pterophyllum; species Pterophyllum scalare. Next base: position 36,506 of record JAMQGT020012490.1, on the reverse strand, counting down.
TTCGGTTGTGTCTCCGCCTGGCCGTCCCTTCATCGCGATTGTCTTGAACTCCTTTAAACAATTACTTCAGATCTGGCAATCATTCGTTTGGAGTCAAGTAGTAACTGATTACATTTTGATGATCAAAGATTAGAACTCAAAGTCACTTGCGACCACAAGAATCGCGTCTTGTGAATGTGATATTGCGGGAACATCTGCTGGATGGTTACATCTGTCATTATGTTATAGTTGTTCCCTTGGAACACACAGGCACAGTTTTGTTCATAATTTAAGTATTCATACACTAATCGTGGCAAAATTGGTGAAAATCGGCTTCACTCTGACATGATGTGTTCTACAAGGGCACATTCCTGACTGTTATTCATCAATAAAATTTAAGAACAGAAGGAAAATTGTGATCATAATTAATGGGAAGGCATCTTTAATTTGTCTCTGTCCTTCTTCCTCCTGTCGATAACCCAGAAATCAATCTTAAAACACCACTTTGAAGGATGTCTCAATGCTTAAAATGCATCTGGAAGACAGAGTAGTGAGGGGGGAAAAATAGGCTGTAGTGTTTGCTGAAGTGTTTTTACCTAATGTGAAGGAGATATGTGCAGTTTTGAAAATGAAAATGACCATTATATGAGTCTAGACATCAATTTATGCCTAAATTGGACTCGTTGGTTAACTCATACAACCACAGGGGCAGTAATTCTAGTTTTTAATTGTGTAATTTTATTGTCAATTTATGGCAGTAAGTTTATTAGTTTTTCTACTAAAAACAGCTGAAAACAAGTTGATGAAAAGAGAATTTGCAGGCCACAAAACCCACAGCCTTTTCCTGTAAAAGTAGCAAATAGGTGCTTGAGAGCTGAGAGGCACTACATGAGTAAGCCCTTCCTCATCACGCTTCTAGTCATTCAGTAATGAAAGTTGTATGTAGGAAGTTTTATCATGGCAAAAACTCTTTTAAAAAAGTGTCAATTTCTTTTATAAACTGGAGCCAAATTCTGGTAAAAGCTTGAAAGAAGTGGAAAATGTTTAGTTGTGTTGTACCCTGTGTAACAAGAATCCTTAAACAGAGTTGGAACAATATGAATGTGCCCTTTACCTTTGAAAATTAAAAAGGCTGTCCCTCCCAGATACTTCTACCCAAACAAAAACAAGCACCACAGATCTTGTAATAAGAGATGAGGCTTGACGCTTGCTGTTCAGTGTGAGAAGGTTGAGAGTGGAAATTTATAATATGCCCTGGGGAGCACAGTCAGAGCGTTGCGATTATAAGGGTGGGTGGGGCTATGTTTGGTAGTCTGTAAACTGAGTGAGCAAACATCATCAATCTGACAGGTCGGATGTAATGCTGGTTCTCTCAGTGAGATGAAAATATGGCGTATCCCTGTGGTTAAGCCCATCACAGTTTGTTCAGCAATGATTGATATTGACAGAGGAACAAAAGTCAGACAAGTGATGGGCTCTTTCGCTCCACCGACAATAAATTATTGAAAAAATAGATTCAAGAAATCCCATGTTGTGCCAGCAGACATGTGGAAGGAAATAAAAACCCATTGTACCAGTACCAAGATTAATTCACTGACCTGGAATGCAGTGAAACCCACGCCTTCATAAAGCTATATGGGCTGTGCAGGACTTACATTGACATAATATAATAATAATATTGTAGGTAATATTTACACAGTAACATCTGGTCAGAGTTCATAATAACTGCTTAGTTATCATGAACTCTGGGTGGATACATTTATTCAGTAAATAAATGACCTCCTTTTGACACATATGCCAGCAGTTAGTGACCGAATGGTCAATTTGCTGGTCTCGTGTGCTTCATGCCGTACGATCAAAAACTTAATTTTACCGGCTGTGATTGGGCATTTTTCCTCAATGTATTTCTCACCCCTTCATTAATGCTGTCAGAGTATCATCTTTGTCTCTCTATATTGACTTTAAATGAGCACAATCCTCGACTTCTACTACATGACACACTGTCATTCACACAAAAACTCAAGAACGGCATGCACTTACTCATACAGGCTCCTTTCCCAAGTAATGAAAAACAGCTGGCTTTGTTTGAGCCTCAGGTGTTTCCCATGCAACTCCCCATCCTATCTGTGCATCCAAGTTGGCTATCAAACGCCAGGCTTGATTGGGATAGTGGCGATGTTATCACAGAATCACACTCTACAACATGCCCATTTTGCATGCTGTAACAAAGCCCTTCAGTCTTTAAGAGAAGGAGACATATATCCACAGTTGGTGGAGCAGTTAAGCTTCTTTGGATGGGAGGTAAAATACAGCAATATCACTTAGATGTTTTTGCAGTCAGGGTGCTGCAAAAGCAAACCAGAAAGAATGAAGGAACTGCTATGGTTTCAGAAGTATCCATGCATCCATCCATGCATCCATCAATCCATCCATCCATCCATCCATCCATCCATTTACTTCCACTTATCCAGGGCCAAGGGACAGCAGCCTAAGCAGAGAAGCCCAGACCTCCTTCGGCTTATCATGGGGGACCCTAAGGCCACGCCAGCTGAGAGATATAATCTCTCCAGTGTGTCCTGGGTCTGCCCCGCGGCCTCTTCCCAGTAGGACATGCCCAGAACACCTCACCCAGGAGGCGCCCAGGAGGCATCCTAATCAGATGCCCAAACCATCTCAGCTGGCTCCCTTTTGATGTGGAGGAGCAGCGGCTCTACTTTGAGCCCCTCCCGAATGGCTTCAGTCCTCACCCTAAATCTAAGGGAGAGATAGGGAAATTCTGTCCATAAAAATTATGAACAAGGCCTCCACCCTTGGCCACCACCCGACACACATTGCACTCGACCGCTACGATGCCTCCTCTGGGTATTGTGCCTACAGGAGGGCGGGCCCATGTCTCCTCTTCAGGCTGCACCTGGCTGGGCACCATGGGTTATTGCCCAGCCACCAGATGCTCTCCTTTGAGCTCCCTCCCCAGGCCTGGCTCCAGGGTGGGGCCCCGTTAACTCTATCCCGGGCAGTGTAAATAGTTCCCTTGGTGAATCTTCCACAAGGGTTGTTGGAATTACTCTTTGTCTTGCCCCTCACCCAGGACCAATTTGCCATGGGAGACCCTACCAGGGGACAAGGCGCCTGGACAACATAGCTCCTGGGATCACTGGGACACACAATCCCCTCCACCACAATAAGGTGGCGATATATGGAGGAGGGGGTTTCAAAAGTATGCTTGAGTAAAAACTAATACGTACTTTTGAACCTGTTGTGTTTCTTACCTGTGTGCTCTTCCTCTTTGTCTGTGTGCGTGTGTTTGTAGGCCTTCTTTCTGTCAAGACATTTAATTCTGTAGGTAATTTTCCTCATGTGTGTTTTATTTCCTGCTATTCTTCTTTTCGTTGTTGTCTGATTCAGTTCATCTGTGCCTTGTGCACACTCCGTCTGCATGCCTTCTCTCATTACTTGTCAGTATATGGTTTTAATGATCTCTTGTTCCTCACCTCCTTTGAGTCTCTCAGGCTTTGTTTCTCTCTTTTTTGTTGATTTTTCCAGTAGTTTATTCAGTTAGTGAACGTTTGGTGGTTAACCTGCTTCCTCCCTCTGCTAAAGTTCCTTTTTTTTGCTACTTTCCAGCCTGTCCTCTGTTGGGTTAGCAGTTGGGTTTGCTTAAATATTTATCCCACAGGCATACCAAGCTCAACATGACGAGCTGGTTTTATACCAAAGAATGCAAAAAGGGTGAAAACAACATGAGTCCCAACATAATTCCCTAAATTATCCGCCTTTGGCAGTTTAATCAGGACAGATTTGAACAAGGTATTGGGCTTTTTCGTACAGAAAATGTTTTGAAAGAAACAACTTATTTGAGTTAAGAAGGTGAAATGAGAATATTGTGTATCCCTGTAGTTTGTTCAGCTATGACAGCTGATAAAGGAACAAAAGTCAAGCTGCTTGACTCCAATGCACATGCAGGTTGTGTCTGAAATCATTTACTTATTCACTCCTCCCCACAGTTATATACAGCTATATGTAGGAGACTATTTCTGAACTCACTGGCAAACAACACTTTTGGACAATACTGAGTCATTTTCTTGACAGCATAATTACGTTAGTGCATATTTTGCATCAACATCTGCTAAATAAATAAATACCAATATGTGTGTTCGTTACTGAATGCATGTGCACTTTACAGGGATTGGTAATATTATTTATACATTCAGATAGCACTACAAAATGGAAAACTCACTGGGCCAATGTACGGCGAGTCCTATATGATTTCAGTCAGCACGTGTCTTCTAGCCTGCTCCAAAAACAGCTCCACCACACTGAGCCTCGTGTATAATCATTGGAATTTACTTTGCTATGACACTACAGTGGACCTTTACAGATGCAGTTCATCTTTTGTTGCAACAGTCTCCCTGGTGCTGTGCCATCTTGGAAGCTTCATTCTGCCGCAGTGATGGATCGCAGATGCAGCAGAAGACAGGCCAGCAGCTCGTACATTTTCCAGGTGTACCAGGCACACTACAAGGAGTTTACAAAGACTGTCCTCTCGCATCAACACCAAGGTGTGTGCAATCAGTAATGGCACCTCTTAAAGGGAAAAGGGAACAATGGCAAGTATCAAATCCTCTTCACACTGTTTTTTATTTACTGCAAGGACAGCATGTTTAGACTTTTTATTTCATATTCATGATGCACACTAAAAGTGCCAGTGATGTTTGAAATGTCATTCCGTCTTCCTTGTAGGTGTTCATATAAAATGTTGCCTATATAATTCTAACAATGAAGAGTGACTCAGCTCTTAATTTGTACAACATGCGCTCTCCCCTAACTGTCTGCTTTGTGTGCTTGAGTTCAGCAATTTATATCTCGCAGGAAATAATGTGTTAGTGTTAGCTTTGAATAGCTGTGAAAACTAAACAGGGAGACATCCAGTCCACTTGGGGAAAAAAAAATCAATCAGTGGAGACCGACTTTATGGCTCGTTGTACAAACAGGCCCGGGAGGTGGAAACAGCGGTTGGTATAAAGCCATTTTCATGTTTTATAAACAGCTAGTCTGACTTACGTGAAAGTTCTCCTCATGACCATATAAAAGGGTGAAGTGTTTGACTCATATGAACCCACCGTGTTAGTCACATGGTGAGAGTGTGTTTGCTCATGGTGGCTTAGACAGCCTGAACTGGAAAGTCTGCTTGTTTCTGATGTTTTGATCTGTGTGCAAAACCACCAGACCCTCCCTTGGTTGGTGACCAGAAGTGACGTAAGAAAGGAGCATTTCATAGACATGATAACATATTCAGTTTCAGACTGTCATTACATTCGTCAATAGTAGATCGATTCCACTGAATGAACTTGAACAACAGGTTATTGATCAACTGATGAGAAACACTTAAACACAAAAGCCATCCATCCGTCTTCTTCCACTTATCCAATTGAAGGTCACAGGGAGTCTGGAGACTGTGCCAGCTGTCACTGGGTGAGAGGCAGGATACGCCCTGGACGGATCACCAGTCTGACACACAGAGACGGACTACTATTCACAACCGTGGCCAGTTTGGACTCCCCAATTAACCTAAGCCCATGCGTGTGTTTGGATTGTGGGAAGAAGCCAGAGTACGGGGAGAGAACCCACGCAGACACGTGGAGAACATGCAAACGCCACAGAGAAGGGCCTCAGCCTGGATTTGGACCAGGGCATTCTTACCGTCTTACTGCTAACCACTGCACTCCTCCATAAACACACAGCTTAAGTCTAATATCCCTGCAAGAAATCACACACCATCAAACATCCGTACCATATGTAGTATACAGTGTTTCCCTTCATTTGAGTTAGGACACCCTCCAAGGCTACACAAGACAGTCCTAATCAATCATAACCTTCTGGACTCAAAGTGGGTTTAGCTGGGTGCTCTTTAGAACAAATACGTAAAATATGGGCTTAAAAATATATTTAACTCTCTCACGAAGGCTCATTGGAGTGTTTAGGTTAAACATGATCAGAGGGGGTTATAAAAGATAATAACTGTGTCCATTATACACAGATATAGTTACTTTTTCTCTTCCCAGCCTTTGCAGATCATAATGTCTGAACTGAAATTCTGTATTTCACAGTTTTTGTTAGGTTTTCTAAAAGAAAGAAAGAAAAAAATCACATCACAATTATTGCTTATAGTGATTTGAAAAAGAAAGGCTTCATAGGACTCGATGCAGTTCTGTGAAAAACCAAGGAAACGCCATGACTCTGTAGCTTGTAGAACCACATTGTTATCTGTATAATTTCAATCTCTCACACTGTTGTGGAGTTTCACCCACTTCTCTTTATAATTATAACAATACTTCAATTCATTGAGGTTTGCGGGCATTAGTTTGTGCAACGTCAATCAGGTTGAGGCATTGACATTGACTGGGACATCTTGAGCCTTTTATGAGTGATTTTTTATGAAGTTGCAAATATAATCATGGTATATGTTTGCTCTTACCATCCTTACATTTATTTGCCTGAGAAATCTGTCTTAGATTAGAAAAAAACAAAATAATTGTTTAATAACACAGAAGCACATAATGTTCGGTGTCAGCCAAGAAAAGTGTGTTTGTTGTGGATATGTCTTTATCACTAAACAGACGCCAGGACTCTCTGCCGGGGTTGCGACGGTCACCCAGAGACAACAAGGAGACCAAACAAGCGATAAGGAGAAACTCCGAGGCCATATGAAGGAGTGGCTGCTGGGATCCTTTGTCTCGCTGTGCTTGAGATCATTTTCCTGTTGCATGATCCAGTTTTGGCCAAGCTGTTCCTAAGACTGTGAATATCCATGCATACAGAGGCGGCCTCCCTGCAGTCAGATCTTTCACCAGTTGAAAACACTGAAGCAAACAACGCAATAAAGCAGAACCTTTGAGCAGGTAGAATCCACTATTAGATAAGAATGGGACAACATTCCTCTCTCAAGTCTAGTCACTGGTCTCCTCAGTTCCCAGATGTTTATGGACTGATGTTAAAAGAAGAAGGGATGCTACACAGTAGTAAACACGGACCTGTGCCAACTTTTTTGAGGCACGTTGCTGCTGTCAGATTCAAAATGATCTTATTTTTTTCTTAAAATGGCACATTTTGATGTGTTTTCTATGATCTATTGTGAAAAAAAATATATGAGTATGTGAGATTTGCAAATCATGCTATTATTTACAACGTAAATTTTGGGGGAATCGGGTTGTAATTTTACTTTCATGAACTTTAACATTTCATCCTAACAGAGGCCTATAGAGTCTGAGGTGTAGCTCTTGGGTTTTTCCCCAGTTTCTCTGAGCTGTGCACAGTTTGAGGGTGGATTTACTGAGACAGCCACTCCTGGAAAGACTGGCAGATGTTCAGAATGCTTCCCGCTTGTGAGTAAACTTTCTCATTGTAGAATTTTTTCCTTTAGATTGTTTGGAAAGGGCTAAAGGTGATTGCCGATGTCTTTCCTCCTTGGCATTGTGGTAATACAGACCGTTATGCTCCAGACCAGAAATTTTTATGCTTTTATGGAGGTGCTGACACTTGCTGATGATCAATTAATTAAGCACATTTGATTAGCAGCACCTGGCTGCTGTTTACCCTCTTAATTCATATGGAACCAGTAAGGGTGTACTTCACAGGACTGCACAGAGGCCTGTGAAAACATGTTTTTTTCACATGTATATTTAAGCAGAATTTCTGCTTTTCCTTTATTTTTGTAAGGTTTGACAGGATGACAGCGTGAAACTGGCAAAGTGATACTTGCCAGCAAAGGCAGGTTTCAAACCTCAGATTACCAATTTTCTACAGCGCACTGACCAAAACTCTTTATTGTGCGCTGTCACATATTTGAATCTGCTGACAGCTGTGCTGCATTTATCAAATAAATCCCCTCATTTTTTCTGTGATAGCTGGAGTTGCATGCTATACTTACTGGCTGTTGTGGGAGTTTATAACAAGAGCTGAAAGGAGGTGATTTTTCCTGTCATGTAAAGGCATAAAACACTTAAATACACTAAAATAAAAATACCCGACTTCTCTTTTAAGTGTTTCTCTGGAATCTGCAGATAAGGTTTCTTCAGACTGGAAAGATGGAGTGATTTTCATTTTCATAGTGCCCTTGCTGACATGGTTCTACTCCCCTTTAATCCTTGCTCACTCAGTCAGATGAAATGAATGGGTGAAATGATCTCATCCAGTTACCTGCTACTGCCGCATAACTCAACTGTTTCTGCTATCCTCACTTTCATGAACAGCTGTCCACTATTCTTGCTTTGTTTGTGTGTTTGGGTTTGCATTTCAATTGGTAGGAGGTTGTTGCTGTAAAGGTTTCTTCAGTTTAGAGGAATAACCAATTAATGAGGCATTTGTATAGAATCAGGTTTAACACTTCATGCCCAGTTAGCTCATTTATATTTATGAAGCAACAGTGAGGTGAGGTGGGACCCACACTGACTATAAAAAGACAGCTTGGTATTTTTTTGTTTGTTTCCTCAGTCACTTGTTAACTAAGGGTAAACTGCTGGTCAGCCCTGGGTTTCAGCTGAGCTCATGTCCATAGTCATGTCTTCCAGCATGACCGTTTTCACTATTTCCACTTGGAAAAGTAACTCAACAGAGTAATTTTTGCCCACGCATAAACACAGCCTCCCCAAAAGTCTAACTTTGACCCAGTGCAAATAGTGTAATAAGAAGCTGTGAGACCCAACAGCCTCATTACATCACCACTCAGACACGAGAGGGCAGGGCCAGATGGAATAAACACATGTGTGATACAAGAACCACGTCCAAGCTTACCCACACAAGTGTAAGGACACGCATCTCCTCACTGGAAATCTTATCATTCAGTGGATATCAATCTGAAAAATAAGTGCTCTTTATCTGCCAGAAGTGTTTGAATCAATATTAATGGTAACCCTGACATGCACGATAATTAATTTACAGTGTAATTTAATTTTGAATTATTCCACTTGGCAGCAATATTGAAGCTTGGCCTCATTTTTATACGTTCATGGCTTCAAAGCCACAATTCATCTCCTCCTCTGCCGTCTCTCTCTGCTGCGTTGATTGATGGTCCCATTTTCCCATCATCCAGGAGGAGAGATGCTGCACATGCTGAATCAAGGGTGATCCCAGCAGTTTTACTCAGCTCATAATTCCTCTCTTTACAGCTGCACTCAAAGACTTGGCAAAAAGTCTTTTACGCATTTATGACTCTTTTGCACAGTCATGCTGATGTCACCAGAGGAGTCACAAGGTGGAGCAGTTTAAGAGGCTGAGTTTAGGACAGTTGTTATAATTTGGCATTTGTTTGATATTTGGTCCACTTAGTCCCTAGAGATGTAGATCAAACATAAGTGGAAAAAAAGAGAGACAATTTATAGTTACACATCCTTTATACTGGAATGAGTTACAAGCAGAATTTATTAAAGGAGAGTATGTACAAGAACACACAGAGGTAAGTGTCTGATAAGTGATGCTCCCACAGATTTTTATTTTAGCATTCATAGTAAAACAAAAGCTGTCCCTTCAGTTACTTCTAATAATAAATGATTATTATAAAATGTGCACACAGCTGCAATTAAGAATAGCAAAAACATGAGTAACATATCAGATACGGTACAACAGCTTCTCTGTTTTATTTACCTATCTCAAAAATTTTTTATGGCAGCTGAGAATGCAACTGGCAGTAAGTGTGCTACTCAAAGGAGTGCTGTAAGCAGCATGGTCAGCAGAGCACAGCAGCCATCCTCAAGAACCACATTTCCTGTGCCTTGAAGTGTTTTCAAAGGACTGCCTTCGGCACCAAAGATTGCACCCTTTTTAACTTCTGGGCATGTTGCTTCAGGCACTGGTTGGACATATGGGTTTAGTTTGAGTTCATCATTTGCCTGTGCGCACACACAACAGCTTGAGATCGGAACACAAAGTAAACTTAAACAAACATGCTGTTGAGCAGCCCATTATTAAAAAGAAAAATCTGGAGACGAATGTTCTTTCTAATTACAGGCCAATTTCTAAACTACCTTTTATGTCCAAAATATTGGAAAAGGTTGTTCTTAATCAGCTTCAAACCTTTTTAACTATGAATGGTGTCTATGAAGAGTTTCAGTCTGGTTTTAGATCCCATCACAGCACTGAGACAGCACTTTTAAGAGTTTTTAAAGATCTTCTTTTAACTGTTCACTCGGGTTGTTCTGCTGTCTTGGTTCTTTTACACTTGACTGCTGCCTTTGACACAGTTGATCACAGCATTCTCTTGTCTAGACTTGAACATGTTGTGGGTCTTAAAGGCACAAGCTTGTCGTGGTTTAAGTCTTATTTGAGTGAGAGGTCTTTTTCTGTAGCCCTGGGGGAATACTTCTATTCCCCAGCACGTATTTGTTGTGGTGTACCTCAGGGGTCCATTTTGGGTCCAGTCTTGTTTTCATTGTATATGCTGCATTTGGCATGGATTTTTAGGAAGTATAATATTCCTTTTCATTGTTATGCTGACGACATCCAAATTTATTTCCCTATCAAAGTGGATGCTTCTGTCTCACTGCAGCCTCTGTTTAACTGTCTTCATGATGTCAAAGACTGGCTAACACAGAATTTTCTTACTTTAAATGAAAACAAAACAGAAACTATTGTTTGGAAGTCGTATCCCTGTGGATAAGCTAACTAATATCCTTGGTCCTCTTGACTCTTACTGTTCCTCGAGCGTTAGAAATCTTTGAGTGTTTTTTGATAGTTCCTTTAAACTTGAGAAGCAAGTGAACACAGTTGTAAAGACCAGTTATTATCAGTTACGACAATTTGCCAAAGCAAAATCCTACCTTCCTCCAAAGGACCTTGAAAAACTTATTCATGCTTTCATCACCTGTAGATTGGACTACTGTAATTCTCTGTATTTGGGTCTTGAACGATCATCTGTTCATCGTTTGCAGTTAGTCCAAAATGCTGTTGCATGTCTTTTAACAGGTACCAGAAAGCATGATCACATCACTCTAGTTTTAGCAGGTTTACACTGGCTCCCCGTTCAATTTTGTATTGATTTTAAGATTCTTTTACTTACTTTTAAAGTTTTAAACGGAATGGCACCCAGCTACCTAGCTAAGCTGCTCAATCTATATAACCCTGAAAGAGCACTGAGATCATCTAGCCAGATGAGCTCAGTGCAGTTGAGGTCTCGTTTTAAACATAAAGGGGATCAGGCTCTTGCAGTTGCAGCCCCTAGACTCTGGAATAATCCGCCATTGCATATTCGTACTGCAGAGTCTATACAGTCATTTAAATCCTCTCTAAAAACTCACCTTTTTACCTTTTAATTCAAGTTCAGTTTGAGTCCAATCAGGATTTATGCTGTGGCGTTTCTTGTTTTTAGCTTGTCAATGTCATATTTATTATATTTGTCTGTATTTATGTCTTATGTTTTGCTCTTTTTATTGTCTTATAGAGTCTGTAGCTTATTTTGCAGTCAACTTGTGAAGCACTTTGGTCAATTCTTGCTTTTAAATGTGTTATAGAAAAAAAATTAGCTTATTTTTTCCCAGTCGTCCACACCTCACGCATTAATTTATTGACTGATTGGCAACTGTTTTGTCTTCATTCTGACTTATGACACTGCAGTTTTCAAAAGTTTCAGCAGGCAATTTGTGCTTCCTGAGACCTTCCATTTGTCCATCCATTGTCTCTCTTGGCATGCTTTCTCTGCTGCCAAAGGTTAAATATGGTCTGAAACCAGCAAGAGATTCTGATAGGCTTCAGCAGTCAGTCATAACTGGACGGCTGTCAGAGGTAGTCTTTTTTCATGTGAATTATCCACAACATGCAGCCAGACAGCACTGTCAGGGATTTTTGTTCTAAAAAGACAAATATGCATAACAGAGAACCATAACTCATTTTTTTCAAGTTCCTGACTACAAGGTTTTTAAGTTAATAATTTTCCTGAAGTACAAGAAAAGACAAGTCATGCATCTTCTGGTGCTGTTACTCAAAGGAAGGATTTCCTCACTGTCGGAGATGTGAGCCCAGCTCTCAGTTCCTTGTAAGCATGCGAGTACAATGAACTCTGAAAGCCCCTTAAAGTTCCAACTGGTGCCAAACCAGTGTGAGTTCAAATAAAGAAGGAAGGGATGTCGAAGATATGAATCAAACCAGTTATTAATATGCAGTTAATCAAACGCTGGAAATCTTCCAATTAAACCTGACTGCTAACTAAATTCTTCCCACTGGGCTGAGACGCTCGTCTCATGTGTTAACAATACAACACCAACCTGAGCCACCTGTTTTGTTAAGAAGACACACTGAAGCTGCCGTTTGAGGACAGATAATCATCTGTGGATCCCGCCATCACTTCACCCCAGCCCCCGATACCCCAACCACCACCATCTGCTCCGATGGTAAGGCTGTCTGTTTCCATGGTAACTCAGTACCCCTCCTCCACGGGGCTTCTTTTGTGTGTGTCCCACGTGCAGTCTGCTCCAACTGTAACCCAACCACGCCGCCGAAGGGTGCTGCTGTTGACTGTATGACAGAAGCAAGAGGTTTTTTAACAGGAGCTGTGTTTTTAGGAATTTTATTGCAGCCTTGTGACAGAAGAGATATGTTTGTTATTCTCACCTCTAGAAAGACTCTGGAAAGCTTTAGAAAAAAACACACACACACATACACTTTGAGAACATCAGTCACCCTGCCCCCAAGCAAAAGAAGGTGACCTCGCAAATAAAGCCCAGCCACACCAGGGTGCTTGGTGACTTTGTTCCCCCACAAATGCATTGTTCTAAAAGTGAGGTGAGAGGCAGCAATAGGAGCCATAAAGGAAGTAAGCAGTAACTGTGAAGACAAATGCTGTGATGCTGCAAAAATCCATAAAGATTTGCAAGAAAAACAACCTTAAAGTGACACATCTTTTTAAAAATGAACAAAATTATAACATATTGACCTAATTTAATTAATGAGATGAAATTTCTGTGGCAAAAGGCATATTTTTACAACACACTGATTACTTCCAGTTGGTCTTACGTGGAAGGCCAACTTTTTTTCTTTTTTTTTAATTCCAAAAGCAATTTGTGGCCATAGTGCTGTAATTACATTTGGCATGGCCCTAACACCTCTAGCTATTTTTTGCTATGTATGGGGCTGCAGGCATGGCATACAGCACATATTTTAGGCCTGTCAGCATATTTTTCTACTTACTGTTTAAATCGTTATGCATGTGCAGGCATATAAGATGATGATGCACAGAACTTTAAACTTTTACAAAGCCTGTCTGGTGCTAATAAGCTCCGTCATTCTGTATCTGATACATTATTAGGTGTAGTGGAAGTGAGTTACTCTGATCTGAGACAGAACCTTATTAGGCACTATTTGGGATACACAGGCTCCTAAACAACACACAGATGGAAAGCATTAGTCTTCTTGGCAGGAAGCACCACTTCCCTGTTGTACTGCGAATTAAAATATTATAGCTAGGAATCTGGAATGAATTATGCTGGGTCATTTTAAATAAGTGCCCAAAACCTCACATGTGCAGGTGGATTGGCTACCTGAAGACAGTTTCACAACTTGTGACAGAGGCTGCAAAGCAATTATTACTTACTGTTTCTTATTAATTAGAGAATAAGATGTTACACAACTGACAACAAGGCTGCAAGAGAAGGGAATGTGACTCTGGGCCACAGTGAAGACAGAGCTGGTTATTTTTCTAAAGTCATGCTGGCTGGTTGCCAGGTCAACCCTGTGCTAATGCCATTTCATAAAATGAGTGGCATTCTTGTGTGTGTGTGTGTGTGTGTGTGTGCGTGTTATAGCAGGGAGACAGCCACAAGAATGCAAGTTTAAAAAAAAATTTAAACCAGCAAGCATGAGTCTTAAAGATCTTAATGTGATCTCCTGTGCCTGGGTGGAGCTAAGGCAGAGGAAAATGGAATCCCTTCACTGTATCTTCAACATGACGATTAATGCACCTATCTATTCTTAGAGATACATGAGGAAACAGAGTCTCTGAGTGAGTCCCCATAAAGTAAGCTGTATTTAATTTTTTTTTCTCTCTCGGTGGCTTGGTTACCAAAAGAGGAACATTATGACTGACCGAGTTGAACTTGCATGAGCATTTAAGCACAAAACCAGTTTGGGCTGACTGTTTCATCAAAAGTGTGTGTTTGTGGCAGGAAAGCAGCTGTCACAAGGGTATGATTCAGACTGGGTCGGGTTCTGAGGGCAACTCTTGAGCAAAGCCATCCACTTCTTTAGTTGAATATTATGTTGCAACACAATATCTGCAGAGCAGACATGGTTTTGTTTTTGTTTGCTTTTTTAAGTTTAGTTTTATTTTGCTGCGCAGTAAAGAAGCATAGCCTAAAAAAGAGTGATAAACAAGTGGTGTAAGACTTTATCCACATGGGTGTGGATGAAGTACTTAAAGCCATTTGTGCTTTTAAAAATCATGCAGCCCACACTGTAACAGCAGAACAAGACAGGAATGTTGAAGCCCCCTCTGTTGGGTAATCAGAGGCCACTTGAGCAAGCAGCTTTAAGCCATAAATCAAGATCTGCTCTGAGACCAGTTTCTCCATCAAAAAAAGTGCTGACAATCTTCTTTATTGTCTATACTGGGGGCTATATTTGAAAAAAAAAAAATCAGTTTTTACCAGCAAGCATCACAGCAGATACTTGACATGGATAGGATACAGAAAGAAAATGTGTACAGTCTGTGGATGGAATAAACTACTGTGGCTCCATAACAGGCCTCACTTCCTGTGTTGTGGCAGTGTGTTTGGTTCACAGATGCTTCTTTAAACTGTGAAGAGGAGCCCTCAGCACCGGACAGACCTTCTGTCACCCCACCACTGAATCCAAATACTTTCATAATGTAAAGTCCATCTTCTTTGTCATCATGCCAGCTATCGTGACAGGAGTGGATACATTCCAGCAAGGCCCCGCTGCATGTAAAGGAGTTGAAGACAAACGAGCACACTGCAAATGTGGTCCAAATGTGATGCAGTGGTGCTCACTGGATAAACTGTTGATGCAAAAATACATGTTTCCTAATGTCAAGTGAGTTGAGATCTTGATTACCTGATAGCTTAAGCCTGGCACTGTATGAACAATCATAATTCAAATTTATAGAATTGTTAGAGAATGATTTATATCATGTAGAATCGAATAATGAGTGCAACTGTAACACAGAAATGATAGATGGCAAAGTACTAAGGAAGTACTAAGCTGAGAGTAAAATGAGGAACTAAAACTGTGGCCTAAGGGCAAGTCAGGGCAAAGTTAGAAACATGTTCAGTCCCGAGAGTTCTCCCTGCTGATGACCTGGAGTGGGATGGAGCCTCGCTGTTGGATTTCCAATCTTGGGACTTGGTACGGAGTCGAAGTTGATTTCCAAATTACAGCATGAGGATTATAAAGGACAGTTGACAGAAGGATAGCAGCATCTTCCTTTTGGACTTCCCTTTTTCCACCACTTCACGGAGGCAGTTTCTAACGGATTGGATTAGGGTGTGGTCGGTTCGGCCGAGCGACCCACTTGAAGCCTTTCTTTTCCAAAAAGGAATTATTGGATTAAAATTGGACTTTACCAGAATCCCCATTCATCAACCCCGCTCATAAGTAACTCATTTTGATTAAGTTTAATTTTCTGATTTTATTGAAATTGATTATAATAATTTTAAGATTTTGATTAAAAGTTGATTTGAGCTATTGCCCAGCGCGGACGAGACAGCAACGCCCCACCCTTCGGCTGCAGAACTGGAGGGGGCATCGGGAGCTGCAGCGTCAGCGGTGACCAAGGTCCAGTCATGGGTGATAATTTACATCATCCCATGGGGGCAAGGCTGGAAAAAGTGGGACCTAGAGGTTGTGCATCAGAGGGCCCACACCAAAGAAGGAGAGCACTGGCGTGGAAACGAAGAAGTGGATTGTTTCGTCCAGATGAGAAAGATTGTCTTTGTTGGGATCGGGAAGTGGGACAACACACCCAAGGGTAAAACTGTTCCAGAAGACTGCGTGGAGGGGGTGACGCGGGCGGTGCATGAGGCACTCGGCCACGCCGGAGCTGTCCCGACGCGCAGGGAGCTGGAGAAACAGCAGCTATGGATTCCAGAGAAAGAAGTTCGGCGTGTTCGCAAAGCCTGTGTTGAATGTGGTCGGTACAACGCAGGGCGGAGAGGGCAGCGCTTGGGAGGTCTCACCATCAAAAGCACAGTTCCCTGGGGGTCGATTTGCATGGATGTAGCAGGACCCCTAGGAGTGACAGGTATGAAGGGTGAAAAGTATCTGTTGGTGCTGGTGGACTCTATGTCAGGATATGATAAGACTGACATAGTGACTGAGATTTTAGACCGAAACATGGTTCGGTTAAAGAAGTCAGGAATCCAAGGAGTAGAGCAGCTGAAACCAGTTCCTGATTAGGTGACTAGGAGCTAAAACCATGGCCAGTAGCACACCTTGCCTACTACCCTACGTCAGACTGGCCACTGTTAAAGGGGTGGTTATCATGAGACGCAGTACCAATGGGCTCTGGGCAGGCAGAGCCCTCAATAAGTTAGAATATGTAAAGGAGGGAATTTTCACAAGCGGCAATCTGCGATCTCAAGAAGTGGGTGTCAAGTGAGTTGAGATCTTGATTACCTGATAGCTTAAGCCTGGCACTGTATGAACAATCATAATTCAAATTTATAGAATTGTTAGAGAATGATTTATATCATGTAGAATCGAATAATGAGTGTAACTGTAACACAGAAATGATAAGGAAAGTACTAAGGAAGCCCAAAGGATCTAACACTAACAAGAAAGTAAACATCGGCTCATGGTCTGAAGGAGGCATGAAACCAGGCTTCCAAGTCTCCAGATTATCTCTCTCTGTCACTAGCGCTGTGATTTTTTTTTTTTTTTTTAAAATGAAGAATACCCCACATTACACCCCATGAATAAAGGCATGCTTGTGGTTCACAATAGAGCTTCGGCTGCTGCCTGAGGAGGGGGAAGGGCGTTGCATTCCTCCACTGACCTTCTGTTTGCAGCAGATATTAAACAATAACTCCTTCCCTTTGTGCGCTCTCACCAGAGAGAGGCCCTTATCAACAAAAAAAAAAAAAAAGATAAGTTGAAGCTCAACTGTCCCCCCGCTTTGCGGTGCATTCACAGCATAGATGCAAAAAGTAGAGTAGATGTGCTCCGTCTGCGTTTTTGTCTGGTGAGGTGCAGAAGCGATGAAGAGTGGCATTTCAGGGAATCCGGGGAGAACAATGCCATCATTCAATCTGAGTGACTACCTTGGGAGACAAATGCTGACTGGATGCTTGCAATATTTAATCTGGATGACCGTGCATATCTACTTTATGTCACTTCTCTATCGAAAGTGCAGCATCAGCCAACTGCAAATTCAGCTCTTAAAGGGAATCTCACATTTGATTAAGTGAAATGCAATAGTGCGTGGTAGATGGCACTTTTTATCCCCCCCCTCCAGAGTAACAGCATATAGCGCTGAATTCAGATTCATGCATGCGACAGGTAAAACCAAAATGGCTTTAAATGGAGCTAGCACGCCTTTGACTTATAGCCATGGATACTGTTTACAGTGGGGGAGTTCAAAGAAGTGTTGAAGCTGGGCTCAGGAAACACATGTTGTTCGTACCAAAGAAAGTGTGACATGGAGGAAGAGACCTTATGCTAGCAACAACTTCCGAATGCTGGCATCAGCAGGAAGAGGCGCACCACTCTCAGCAGGCTGTATTGTTCTAGAAAAACAATGGTTGACTGCTGCTGTACGGCTTGATGACACTTCTATTATGTCATATTGCAGTACTGGTGCTGCAGTCTCAAATGTGACGATACTAGTTATATGCTATATTTTGCCTCTTCTTAAACTATTGAGCTGTCGGTAATATCTTGTCATTGGATGTCAGTAGTCAGCCACTGGATTTTTTTTTTTTATTCTTTAGTGCTAACAGCCAATAGGAGAAGGAGAAGTACAACTCCTAACTGAAAGAAATGATAACATACTTTCAGGAGTTTTTGAGATCTTGCTTACTTCTCCTCAGTTCTTTTTTTTTTTATCCAGTCTCTTTATTAAAGTTTAGTTGAAGCATGCTGCTCTGGCTGCACACAAATGGTGACAGTAAGATTGTCCTCCATTTTTAATTGTCTGTGGTGTAAGAAGAATCCACAGTCTATGAGACAATCTCAGCTCACAGGCTTTTGGGCCGCGAGTCCAGCGAGTTTGCGCCAATGTGCATTTTTTTCAGACTTTTTATGTAACTGCACCATGAAAAAAACAGATTTGTGTTTGGTCTGCCCAACATTAGGTCCAGATGTCAGTTGTGAAACTAACAATGGTAAATGTTTTCCAGACATCGACTGTGTTACTACTGACACATCTCTCCTTATGCTGTGGTTTAGTTTAATGCATGGGTTCTTAACCTCAGTGAATATTAGTATTTTTGAAAGGACAATAAAGACACTAAGAGTCACCTGATGTTATTGTTTTGATTTGTGTTTCACTGAAATTGAACTTTTATCCTTTTTTTGTTGTTATGAACTAATAAAAACTGTAAACTTTTTTAAGCTTCTGAATTGGTGCATGCCACAAAGAAATTGAGCAACACTTGTTTGGGTTTGTTTCTGTTTTTTAATCTTGCCAGGTTATACTTCTGATTTTGTTATTTTTGGCCAACGAAGTTGGCCGTAGCTCAGGCAGTAAAGCAGGCGTCATTGATTGGAGGTTGTTGGTTCAATCCCAGATTGCTCTAGGCTGAATGCCAAACCCCAAGTTAAGATAAGATAAAGCTTTAATGATCCCATGGTGGGGAAATTTGCATATTACAGGAGCTCAGGTACAGAGAAGAAGAATGAAATTAAATAAAACAGAAAACAGTATATGCATAAAATATATATCAATACACAAATATATCGAAGACACTCTCTGATGTGTTCACCGGAGTGTGAATGGTAGAAAGTGAGTAGAAAAGTGCTCTATAAGAAGCAGTCCCTTTACCATAATGAAGTTGTTGCGACCTGAAGTTTTCTTCTTTTTTTTTCAGATTAAAATAACTCAAATTGAAGATTTCCAGTCAGTTGCTTTCATGGGATCTGATTGGATACCCTGTGGTGTATACGTGCATGGATGTTTTCAACCTGAACAGTGAGACGTGCAAAAGTGACCCGTGTCTTCCTCAGTGGGTATCTGTGTTTGATGAGCTCCCTTAACATGGACATATAGAATGTTTGAATTAAAAGTGAACCCGGTGATTCACAGGTGATTAATTCAGCTTGGAGGCTGCATTTTTAGTTTTATTAATTGGATGATCTTACTTTGCTTTAGAGGGATGTTTTGCAGAAAGAAAGTAGCCAGCAAGGAATGGTTTACATGGCACCTTTGTACATGTGATCTGCTTATGAAAAGTGAAGATTTCCTCCATTTAGAGCATACTGCACACTACTGCATGTTGCACGTGTGCTGGCATACTCTTTAAATGTTTACTTAGACTTCAAGTGGCTTCTAATGAATTATTACATCATGCTACCACTTCCAGCTGAGGAGACACTGCACAGCTGCCTTTCTGTGCTGGATCTATTCTCCTTTGAACCTGTGATTTATTGTTTTGTTTTTTCTGGATCTGTCCGTCTGTAGTGAAGATGAACTGAATTGTTGTGCCCCTGGTAAAAACTTAAATTCAACTGTTTTGGATCTGTTTATTCTAACTAAATGGAGAAGTTTATTTTTTTCTGTTTGTTTCTTTGTAAATTATCCAGTTTTGACGGTTGCTGAAAACCAATTGGAGGTTATATACAGATTCAAGCACCTCCAATGAAACTCTTGTTACCCATTAAAGTAGCTTTGACAAGGCCAAAATTTAAGGGGCGCTCTATACGCATTGTCTCTTTTTTTCCCCACTAAAAAAACAAAAAAAAACAAAAAAAACAAGATTAATTCGTCGCTTTTAGAATGCTTCTCCGGGGTCATATTTCTGGGTCTTCTCTGCCTGAGCAGTCTGAAGTTATAAAGCGAAGCAAAGATTGCATCAGGAATGCTGGCTGTTGATTGCTCTGCTCCAGTCTGCGCAGACAGGGGTGGGGTGGGGTGCAGAGCTCGAACTGGGAGGAGAAAGGGGGGATTTGGGAATATTCTTTGTCCTCACCCAGCAGTACGGCACACAACTGGAGACGAACGCAGGCTCCTCGTTGGAAGACAAGAAAAACCTGGATGGCTTGATGTGAAGAGCGGGAGGGCTTTGATTTAAAAGAGAAAACGAAGGAAAAGACCCCGCGCTTTGACGACAACTTTAATGAAAAAGGAGGACCTCAAATCACAACTGAAGGTAAAACACCACCCAAACAAAGCGTGGCGGGGGCGCGGAGGCGCAGCGGCGTAATTTCTTCGCTTTTTCTAACAAATGGTGCTTTAACTTAAGTTTTATCTCCAACTTTTACGGCCTGTCCATCGATTGCTGTGTGTTTAAACCGCTGGAAGTCACTGCAGCGTTTTAATTAGATGTGCGTTACAACACAATGTCGGCGAATCCTTTAAAAGCCAAGTTTACGCGCACAGTCTGAAAGGAGGCAGCGCTAATTAAAGAGGAAAAAAAACGCAATTTTACGGCGCATTTGAGCAAAAATACCGCATCGGCAGCACGTGCAGTTACAACTATGCTGGCACGCGGGATAATTAGCTCGTTTTAACGGGACTTTTGGTCGCATCTACCGGATTTATTGATGGGAAGGAAGAATAGGAATCGTCTTCCTTTTTTTCCGCTGGAATTTTCCCACACCCGCTTATGCGGGATATAAGCTGTATTGTCCATTGCGTGGGTTCCCCCCCCCCCAGTATTTATCGAAACAATGTTGCCCGTCGATTTTCTTTAATAAC
This sequence comes from Pterophyllum scalare, assembly GCA_024447675.2. Taxonomy (NCBI): domain Eukaryota; kingdom Metazoa; phylum Chordata; class Actinopteri; order Cichliformes; family Cichlidae; genus Pterophyllum; species Pterophyllum scalare. The sequence continues at coordinate 15,676 of JAMQGT020012490.1, read as the reverse complement.
AGGCGATAACGTTAACGGGGCGCGCGGTGCCGACGTGTCCCGTCTTTGGCCACAGGAGGAATTTTATTCCACGTAAATGGGATTCGCCTCCTTACATTTCTATATTGGATTGAATTTGTAGGTTTCGGAGGCTTTTCGTGTTTTCTCTCCGTAATTACTGATTCTTAGTTCTACTCATAAACAAGTTTTGTGATAAGAGTCACTAATGATGGGATGGCCGTATGGTTTTAGATTTTTTTTTCCCAACCCGGTTTTATCATTACACTTAAACGGAAGTCACTCCTCACTCAGGTCTGCTCACTCCATGCTTATTTATGGGGGTCCCCACCCCCCTTCAGGCTCAGGGCCTCTTTGCCTAAGCGCATGGGGGTACCGCAGGGTTAACTGCAGCTAGCCTCCCAGATGTGAGAGCCACAAAAACCTCTCTGTTCAGCGGGGCTTAGGGCAGTGTCGAAACTCCCCTGTGTGGACGCAGCCTGTTCTGTGTCAGTGCCGCACAGACGGGCCCAGACAGGCTCAGGAGATAAGACTTAAATTCATTTGCTGTAGTTTAGAAATCAGTGGGGAAACTGTAAAATAAAACCTTTAACTGTTAATACTGACAACAGCCTCCCCCGCTTATATCAGTGAGGTTCAAACGGCCTACTTTCTTTTGGGACTGGATTGGTTTAACCTGCATCCACTAGTATTAGGGCAAGTCTGAAATGTCAAGACAAAAATTCACTATGGTTTTTATGCACTAAACCATAGGAAATCATAGCGAATTTTTGTAAGAGTAAGGCTAAGCCTAAGAGTGGTTTAAGCATCAGCACATCTGTTATACTAAATGAAGTTGAAAGCAGGGTAGAAACACCAAAAAGGTTCTTTTACACTCAGATGTGCAAAAATTTCCACTGCCATGAGTTCAGTTTCCTTGTTTTGTTTTGTGGAACGTACCAGCATTGATGAGAAGAAATGATAAGCTTGAAGACATCAGATCTGTTAGTGGTTCTCAGCTGGAGACTGTTCTGGATCCCCCATCCCTGGTTGTAATTTAAACTGGTGAGGTGTACGGTCCTCCATTTCTGTTAGGCAAATTTTTTGTTATGTAAAAGTTCATAAATTGTTGGGTGACGGCCTAGTCAGCAGAAGCAGCAGTACAGTGCTGGCAGGAAGGAGCCACGAAGGTAAAAGTAAGGACATGAACAATGAGCCAATCCACATAATTCTGTAATTCCAGTGCTTAATTATCAAGAGCACAAAATAAAATGGCTAAGAGTTACATAGTTCAGCTTTTCAGGTGACTGATTTAGGCCTCTTTATGCCACTTCCTTAAGGCTTGCTTGTGAGGCAGCTCTAAGACCTGAACACAGATGTCAGTTCTTGGAGCAGTTTGGTGCATTTTCTAACCGTTAACCTACATTTCAGGCAACTGAGCACGCCCCTGACTTCTGCTCCTTCTGGCTTTGCACTAACAGAGCTGTAGTCTAGCTCAGTTTAGATGGTTATGGGAGTTAAAAAAAAAAATCGCATGAATACTAAATAGCCGTTTGTGGGAACCTAGCAGCCAACATACCACACTGGTGTGTAGGTGCATCTCTTTGCATGTATGGATGAGTTGGCTGCGTATGCACACGGCAACAGCAGAAACCACAGATGAAAGATGTTCAGTGGTGGTTCGTGTGAGGATTATTAAAAAAAAAAACCCACCATGAGCAGTGAGTAAATACAGGCAGAGAATGTTAGTTTCTTTGCTGATTTAATAGTTCATTTCTTAGAATTAATAAAAAAAGACAAAAACAAATCAACACATGCTGAAGCTGATCATTTATCAGATTATTTCCCAGTCACTCCTGCACAGTGGAAAATAGTCCTTGTTCATCTTGGGGTAACTTTTTCCAAACTCTGCGTTCAACATGAGAGCCACATTAACACCCGGGAGTTGGCCAGTACAACAAAAGACTTATTAAGCTCTGCTGTTGGCTGAAGGGAGTAACGTATCATCTTTAAAGGCTTTTCAGTGGTAGGTGGTTTTGGGAGCATCGAGGGTCACTTTTCCCTTATTTGGTCCAGTTGAATGAAACTTTTTATGCATGCAGTTTTTTAGCAGTGCAGCATATTATTAAGTTAAGTTTGCTGCAGATGCGCACATTGCTACTAGGGCTGCAATGATCCGTCGCCATAATCGATGACGGCGACTACAAAAATTAGGCTGTGGAATTTTAATGGCGACGTGTCATTATAAAACCACGTGCGTGATTTTTTTTTTTAACTGCAGTACACTACAGGAAGATAGGGGGCAGTATTACCTCCATTGTCTGCCAATAACAATATTAATGAAGAAGAAATGTGAACAACCTGACGATGGTGGAACAGAGAGGAGGTCGGAGATAATGAAAGAAAATGGAGACAGACTGTCGAAGGTGTGGGAGCATTTCACAGAAAACAAAAATAAAGTTGAACGCAGACTGTGCAAAGCAGAGCTTTCCTTCCATGGTGGCATCACTGCAGTGCGTGAGCATTTAATATCCAGCACCCTGGAGCTGTGACCTCAGCTCTGGATGGGTACGTTAGTGCGTCGTTGATACCTGTCGGTGTTTGCACAGTAATGTTTCTGTTAGTTTACCTGTCGGAAATAATCTCTTATGGATGATGTTCACTAAGCGGCACCATTTCAGTTATGTTGTTATGCTAACGAGTGAAGGACAATAGGAGCAGCTACGTTGTCTCCCTATTTTTTTTTTCTTGCATTAATATTAGCGTTCATTCTGAATAGTAAACCTCTTCATGAACTAAATCATCTGTAAAGTTTTCAGGTGTTTTGTGTTTGTCTTTTTGATTTAATTTGAATTGATTAAGCGACTAATCAAAAAAAAAATGGACAGATTAGTCCACTACCAAAATAATCTTTAGTTGCAGCCCTAATATTTACACATTGGGTGGACAGAAATGTAGTTCTCTGTGGAAGTATTGTAATCCAAGCTGTGAAAGGGAGCACATTACAAATGTGCTGCCATCCTCAGACAGGCTGAATAATGTGAGACTTTCATGTCCAGCACTTCTTTTCAGTGTGCACCATAAACTGCATATAAAAAAATGGACGTGGCCACTGTGACATCACTCATTTGTTAGTCTAATGAAGCCTTAAGCTAAACAGGTTCTTCACACATACATTACCAGCAAGGGGCTGACCTGATAAACTGAGGGATATGCATCCTCCCAGGCTAGCAGCTTGTTAGCCAAGAGTAGCTTCCCTAAAGATTTCTATACAACCAACCTCAGGAATTACCCTCTTTTGACCATTGGAAAGAATGCAGATTTAAAGTACTTCCACGTTGGCTTCAACTCTCACATTCAAATTCTGTGTCCATATTTTAAATATACTCTGGTGTTTACACAGTCATGAGAGAACACAGGCATACTTTTCTTATACATTATCCACTATTTCTGATGGTGAAAAAAGTGTAACATATGTCAACATAAAGTGTATCATTTTCAAACCATTATGCTTTTATGTACCCAGTAGGGATGGAAATCCAGACTCTTTCCCAAATTATCCAGGTTATCCATCAAGCTTATTAGTTCCTTTTATCAGTGCAGGAATGTTTCCCTGCTAGCTATGCATTCAAAGATGAGATGAATATTCCTTTCTATAAGTCATGTAATGCTTAGGCTACACTTACCTATGAATCATTCAATCAAAAAAGGACATTTAACTCAAAGGATGACAGTGTTCTCAGATAACTTGGCACTTTGTTACTAGCAGCTTGTTACAAAAACATGTGTGTTCTTTAGTTTGAATCTATGAAAAATGCAAAAGAAAACAGTTTGACAGACATAAAATGGGATTTTTGCATCAACAAGGTGATGCCTGAGAACTTGATATACCTTGGCATGGGTTACAGTGTCCTTCAAACATTTGAGAATACTGGACAAGTGGAGGACAAAATATAGTAACAGTCAAAATTTTAGACACACTTACCCATTGGTATTTTAAGTCCCAGGCCTAAAATACTACCTACAGCAGATGAATAGTATTCACAAGTCATGTCCTTAAGAAATAGGAAAAAATCCAGCAAAGACCTGACACAGGACCCAAAAGTTGCATCTCGCCCTTCAGTTGATCCATCTACTGTTCACTAATGCCTCCCTAGAAATGGTCTCAGTGGAAGGGTAGCTGGCAAGAAGCCATTTCTAATGAAGAGAAACCAGGAGAAAAGGCTGCGGTGTGCCAGATTACACAAGAACTGGACTGAAAATTAGTGGCAACAGGTCTCATGGCATGATGAATCCAAATTAGAAACTTTTGGTACAAATTTTATTAACAAAAGTGCTATATAAACTTATGCTTTAGGGTTACATTTCAGCCAGTGGTGTTGAGGATCTTGTCAAAATTGATAGAATTAATTTTGCAGAAAAGTAGTGTTAGATTTTGATTCGTCACACCATCTGGAAAATGCCTGATTGGCAACAGCTTCGTTTTTCAGCATGCAAACACAATGGAACACAATCATGAGGGGTGACTCAAGACTTTTGCGTAATGTTGTATCTTGTGATTCAGCTAGTTGAATTAAAGGCATTAGTCTTTATGATCACTGCAAAATATTGACAGAGTGGATGTTTATCTAGAAGGCATTTCCAGAGGAAAATGTAGCATGAAAGTTCGAATAGAAACTTGAAGCTTACGTACTTGGCGAAAGTGTGGGAGTGTGGTTTAGTGCTGGATAATTACACAGCAAAAGTTCCACATGAGGTTTGTCGCAGATGGTGTGAAACCGCAAAAGTGCTTCATTACTACTTTATTGTTGTCGGTTTATTAAACTTCTAACTAAGAGCAACCACATGTGACTCTGAATCAGAGTGCGTAAATTCTTGAACTTGTAAAGATGACTGACTGTCACTTTTCAGTCGGTGAAAGATGAAGAAACAGCTTTGAGAGTCGTGGCATAGCAATATTGTAATGTGGAAGTGTGGCAATCAAAGATAAGGTCATTAGTTTAAAACTTATGAAATATGTAACTGAATGTTTGTCATACATCCTCATGTTTTCCTTATAAGCTTACCTGGTATGCCCTTTGTGTCTGAACTCAGGGCTCATAATTTTTCCTGTGATAGACATCGTGTGTCATGTCTACTGGTTAGAACATCACACCACAGTCAGCCTGTGGTTGCAGGATTTTGATTGCTTGGATTCAGACTATCACAGATCCTTGCCTGAGCATGCCTGCAGATTTCAGCAAATGGTTGTGAGAGCGGCATAATAGCCACACCTGGTGGTGCATTAATGGCAATAACAACATGAGCAATTGCAGTACATTAACCCTGAGCATAAGGCCGCCGACACGTTTGCGCAAGTGCACTTTGCATTACCGTAATTATGCGCCGTTTGTACTTTTTGGAAAGATTAAAATGATTTCTGAAAGCTGAGTAATTGCACTTCACTGCCAACATGTGGTTATGATGGTCATTTCACTCACACTGTTTCATGAAGCTCGCATATCTGCTCCTTTGTTCTTCCCCAAATGTGATGTAGAGAGCAATAGAAGCATGGGAAAATGCAGAAGCATAGCAACAATGCGCTCCATGTTAAAGTGTTATGTACATTTAAGACATTGGCATTTATTTGATTATATTTTTGCATGTTTTGTAAGGTTTTTAGTGACATTTACACTTTCACATGCTTCCTATTACTGGGTGTCCAGCTGCCTTGGAAAGACATTCAGGAATTTTATGCTTTTCCTTCTTTTCTTTTTTTTCTCCCCCACACAGGTGTAATTGATTTCCTCTTCCAAAGGCAAAATGAGCTGGAGCTTCCTCACACGTCTTTTGGATGAGATTTCCAATCACTCTACCTTTGTGGGCAAAATCTGGCTCACCCTCCTCATCGTCTTTCGGATTGTGTTGACGGCAGTCGGAGGCGAGTCAATCTACTATGATGAACAAAGTAAATTTGTGTGTAACACAAACCAACCTGGTTGTGAGAATGTGTGCTATGACGCATTTGCGCCATTGTCACACATTCGCTTCTGGGTGTTTCAGGTGATTATGATCACCACTCCCACGGTCATGTACCTTGGGTTTGCGATGCACAAGATTGCTCGCATGGATGACGATGACTACAGGCCCCGGGGCAGGAAGAGGATGCCTATAGTGAGCCGTGGTGCCAACAGGGACTACGAGGAAGCGGAGGATAATGGAGAGGAAGATCCCATGATAATAGAAGAAATTGAGCCAGAAAAGGAAAAGGAGGTCGCAGAAAAGCCCAAGAAAAAGCACGATGGGCGCCGTCGCATCAAGAGGGATGGCCTGATGAAGGTCTACGTGTTTCAGCTGTTATCACGTGCCATCTTTGAGACTGCCTTCCTGTTTGGACAGTACATCCTCTACGGCCTTGAAGTGGCACCGTCATATGTATGTACACGCTCCCCGTGCCCGCATACGGTGGATTGCTTCGTGTCACGTCCAACAGAGAAAACAATCTTCCTGCTTATAATGTATGCTGTCAGCGCCTTGTGTCTCCTCTTTACCATGTTGGAGATCCTGCACCTTGGCATAAGTGGTATCCGTGACTGCTTTTGCACACCACGACCTCGGCCCCCGACACCACGACACTCTGCTCTGGCTAGCCAGAGGTCCTCCATCTGCCGACAGCCCTCTGCACCTCCAGGCTACCACACCGCTTTGAAGAAGGATCCATCAGGGAAACTGGGATTCCGAGATAACCTGGGAGACTCGGGCCGCGAGTCTTTTGGGGACGAGGCGTCATCACGGGAGCTGGAGAGACTGCGCAGGCACCTAAAACTGGCCCAGCAGCATCTGGATATGGCCTACCAGAACGAAGAGAGCAGTCCGTCACGCAGCAGCAGCCCAGAGTCTAACGGCACTGCAGTGGAGCAGAACAGACTAAACTTTGCCCAGGAAAAGCAGAGCAGTACCTGTGACAAAGGTGCGGTTTCCATCTTGGTCTCGTGATAACCATGCTATTGGCATTTGTCTTATTTTTTGACTGTTATTGAAACCAATTGCTTAACTCAGCCTGATGATCTGTCTGCAGGTCTTCGCGCATAGATTCTCATCAGCTGACCAGTTCACACAAGGAGCAGTGAGAGGACACAAGCGATGTGAACAAAGGAGTCTGTATCCATGAGTGGGACATTGTGAAATTGCTTGAGGTGCATGAAGTCATCCCAAGCCTTCCAGTGTTATGGCCGACTGCGGTCGAGCATAGATTCAAATTGAGAGAACGGTTGTCTCAACCCAGCAATAATTGAGACACAAGCCGGTCTGAAGATCCAAAGTGCTTAAAAACTGCCATAGTGCAACAAGAACAGTCAACGTTACCGTGTACTTCTCCCTCAGGGCAGCTATATATATATTTTAATTAATTACAAGACTTAAACGTATTAGTCTTCTTTTTTTCTTTTTTTTTTTTCCTCCGGTGGATGTTCAGTGATTGCATCTCAAGTTTGCCTTAGACTTAAACTGGAAAATTTCATGGGATTTTTGTAAGGCCAAGCCAGATGTACAAAAAAAAAAAAGATGAAACTGTAAGAATTTTGTACTTTGTGTGGAAGTGAGAGTGCTGTTACTTGCAAACAAAGGGTTAATGGACAAAGCACCACTCATAAAGGAAAGGTACTGGAGTTATTGTCATGCTGATGAAGACTGAGGAAGTTGGCAGGGTTTCATTAGCAATCTACGAATATCTGTAAATATTAGTAGAATTTATTAATACCATTTTGATTCCAGTAAGTTTTTAGTATTTATCCAATTTAAATCAACTTTATGACTAGTTACTGTAGATAGGAGAGACGAAACAAGACTGAGAGACAAAGATATACTAGGCTATATCCCCCCCAACCCACACACACAGACTTAAATTATTAACACTAAGGATCTGAGAGGAAAATTAAGGTTAGCCATTGGTTCTGTTAAATGATTCAAAAGCAATTTATTTCTCTTTTGTGGAGAGAGTAAGAGAGAGGCAGGGAAAGCTGTCCTGCCCTTCATTTGAACTGAAAACGAACTGATTTAAGAGATAAAAGTTAGTGTTAAAGCTTTGCCACCGGAAAATGTTCTGCTTGTAGAACTCATTCGATTCTGTGTTTCTGTGTTTCGCGTCATCTGGCCCTAAACCTAAAAAAGTATGACCTGGCCCTAAACCTAACCACTGTATGACCTGGCCCTACACCTAACCACAGCTTCTAACCATCGGGTGGACTTTAACATGATCACACTGTCCAGATGTTAACTGACTCTGTGGGGAAACAAAAGGCTTCAAACACGGGTGTCAAACTTACTCTAGTTCCCGGGCCACATGCAGCTCAATAAAATAAATCCATAATTATAACCTATATGGAAAGGCTAAAGCTAAATTTCTTCTTTCTAAAAAACTGTAAATGAATTCAGTCTGAAAAAGTTTACACATTTAGATAAAAATGAGAATCAGTTTCCAGTAAAAATGAAGGAATTTCAACAGGAAGTCAGTTTTTACTGTACAGTTTACACATTGGTGGAGATCATGTGGAGTTTTTGTAGCTAAACAACAGTATTTTAGGTCTTTATTGTCCAAAGAACTACAACTTTGAACGTTCCAGACATTTTCACTGCTCTGCGGCCACGCTGCCAAGCCAAGTTTATTTATAAAGCACTTTAAAAACAGTAACCACTGACCCAAGTGCTGTGCATGAAACACATCAGGACAAGAGAAGATCAAATTTAAAAACCCTAACCTTAATGGCACCATCTTACTGGGATTAACTGTGGATTTTACTCAAAGCTACTCTGCAGTTTTCACACTTTGCAGATCCATCCAGCTGGTTCTGGTCCCGGGCTGCATGTTTGCCACAAAGTGCATTTAAATCAGTTATGTGGGTTTCTGAACCCACAGAATCATCTTCTTTTAATGCAGTGCAGCATTTAAAGAGTATTTCAGCAGGAGTGGATGCAGGATTCATATTATCATTGTTTGAGGAGCTTTTTGGGAGGGATATTTGTATATAAGCTTAAGAACAAAGAACTCTGAAGCACTCAAAGCATGATGACAACAATGCTGTCTTGGGTGTAACTGTGTCAGTTGATACTGTAGAAAACTAATGTTAGCCATCAGGTTTGGTGGCAACATTGTCACAGTTGGGGCTGTGTGGTGGAAGGGGTGGACCCAAATGCAGGACACGGAAGACAGAATAAACTTAAACTGCTTTATTTGCAGGTGACTTGAGTAACACAAAAAAAAACAAACAGTAAACACAAAATCTCAACCAAGGCAAAATCAAACACAAAGCCTGGGAGAAAGGTGAAAACAAAACACTAAACTGGAAACCCACAATTAGGGGTAACACTGACAACACAACAATAACAAACAGAGAAAAACTGAGGACTTAAATACACACAAGGAAATCCGGGAGAGTGGAAACAACAGAGAACAACAGGTGAAACAAATTAACCGAATAACACAGTGGAAGCAAACCTAAACACAAAGCACAGGGACCACAAGACTGTCAAAATAAAACAGGAAGTGATAAAAGGGATCAGAGATGCAGACCTGACAATGAATGGGAAACACAAGGAACTAGAAAATCAAAACATAACCAAAAAGCCCACAACAAAAGAAGAACCCCAGAACAGACAAAATAAAGCCAAAACAAAAAGCACACAGGGTCAAACGGACCGCAGACCATGACAAACATGACCGTTAACCGCGTGACGTTAACCTTTCTGCTATTTTGGACGTGTGAAACTGTGGGGCCGCGTGAATAAGGCCGCACAGCCCTAGAGACCATCTTCCAAACACCGGCCATGAGGGGGGAAATCAGAATTCCACAGCCAGTTGGAGAGCGGTTGCGGTTTTTAAGCCCTCAGACAGACTTAGAGACTGTCCATTGTCCCCCTGGCAGCCAGGGTAAAATGTGTCCAGTTGGCAGAAACCTCCTTGTGTTTGCTGTGGTTGCAGATTGCTGTGGTTGCTAGTAGTTTGCATGTAAGACGCCAACTTGTCTGCAAATGCTTGCCTACTTCTCTGCGAACGGTAGTGAAAGTAAAAGCTGCACCTTTTGAAACGTGTTGGTTTCAGCGGCAAAGTGCAACCATTTCTTTGAAATGTTCTACCTCGCATTTTTCACAGTTTCACTGCCGCTCGCTGAGCAGCCGGGAGGTGTTTGCAGAAAGGTTTGTGTCAAGTAACGACAGCAATCTGCTAGTGACAAACGCAAGGAGGTTTTTGGTGCATTCCACCCATGTTGGCAGGGACAGTAACTGTGTAGCAGTTAGCTGGCTAGCATTATCACCAGTAAAATCCAGTCTGAAGCCACATCAGGGTTAGTTTTTAGTCCTTGTGTAAACTTTTTGTTGGGTGTATTTTGTGCTGGGAGCGTATGAATGAAGATTTTTTTGTTAAGGACGTTTACAGTGTTGTGCTGTCATGCTTGCTTTCTTTATTAATACTCATTGCACCTCTGGCACCTTAAAATAATGTTCACACCACCTTTGTCAGCAACCACAAATGCATTTCATCGGTTTAGTGTGAGCTTTAAGCTGTTAGACATTTGACCACAGTCAGAAAATGTCACCACAGGAAATTTCTCTATTTATCTCAGAATGGGGTCCGATACAGAGGAGAGGCTGCCGATGGGAAAAATCCATGTGACTGCACTGAGGACTGGGAATTATGTAGAACATGTATGTAACAGTGAATACTTTGAGAACAAGCAGTTAACCTTGCGTGACTGTCTTTGGACTGTGGGAGGAAACCCAAGGGCACAGGATGAACATGCCAAAAATGGCCTCAGCCAACCAGCGGGTTCAGAGTCAGAAACGCTCTCGCTTTGAGGCGGCCGTGGTAACCGCTGCACCAGTGTGCTGCCTGAAATAAAACGGTGGCGCTCGTATCAGCCCGAGAGATGCTGCAGAGACAAAAACACGAGTTCGGCCTCAACCTCAGGGGGCCGAAAATGAAGCCAGCACAGAAGTGCCAAAAACTGCAGTTCCTGTAACAGTAACGGCCACCTGAGGGTCTTAGCCCCCACACACTCCCTATTCAAATATAAACACGCTGGTATGAAAGTATTTTCACCCTGTGGGTCATTCCATCTCAAATCAGCACATTTTTAGAAGATTTTCTGCTCGACCCTCTTTGCTTTGCATTTTGTTAAGTATATGCATGTTTTTAATGTTTGAGACCTACTGACCACTTCAAAACTCCTACTTAAAAATATAAATATAGCAGAACAATCCAGAGGAATGAGAAAGGGATTAGTGGTTCATTGCACATGAGCAGTATCGTAAGGCTGAGTAGGCGTGTCCACATGGTAACCCCAAACCTAACCCCCCCCAACCTAACCCAGCTCTAATGCAGACAGGGATGAGGTGAGTCGTCAATGCCAGATTATACATGAAAATGTCTTTAATGGCTTTTACTGTATTTTGAAGCTGAATCATCTGACTCCGCCAGCACAATGTGCATGTTTACAGAGTGGGTCTAGAACATTAAAAATTTGCATATATTGAAGTCCACAGTAAGTTCTTTGGTCTTTAGAAGATTCAGTGTCAGGTTGTTCACTGAGCACCACTGGGACAGTTTTTCTACCTCAGCCCTGCATGCTGTCTCATCTGCATGTTGGATGCTGGTGTTGGCTGGCTGAGTTGGGCTGCAGTCGTGTATAAAGCAGAGGACTGAGCACGCAGCCTGAGCGTGAGTGTGGAGGAGCGACGGGGCCACAGCTGACGGATTGTGGGCGGTGAGTGAGGAAGTGTTGCATCCAGATGCAGGTGGGAAGAAGGATCTGCAGTTTGAGCAGTTTGGTGGTTAAAATATAAAATTATCTCAATAATAATATGTGGTACAGACTGCTTCAAAATGTGGAGACCACAAACCAGTGGAGATAAAAAAAAAAAAAAAAGCAGAAATGAAACTTTAAAATAATGGAAACTGTACAAAAGTCCACAGAGAGACATACTGCAAATAAGCTCAGGCTGGGTTTAACGTTGGCTTTGGATTGGACAGCATTGTGATCAGCAGGTGAATGTTTGTAGAGCAGCCAGCGCGGGAACTGAGAGCACCCTGAAGCAGACTGGGATCGAGACTGTAACATCGCTGGGACGTGTGGCGCTCGGCTGTCCGCTGGGCCACAGTGAACGAGAGTCGCTGCTCCTCCCACAGCGCTGATCATCCCGTGAACTGTGATGACCTGTGAGCTCCTGACAGCCGTTATTAAACTTGTGTCAGATCATTAGGAACGCCTTCAACATGTTTCACACACTTTAAAGCAGGTCCGAATCTTACAGATGAAGGTGTGAATGCAGATGAAGGGCGGTACCCAAATATAAAGATGTTTTTCATCAGTTTGGATTTAATTTTGGAAATTTTCTTTTAATGTGGAAATAGAAACCAGGTTGATGCTTCAGTGAACCTCTTCATCACTAACATCACTTCTCAGCCACTTCTCATATTCATTTTAGAATCCATGGACAGAGTTCCTGCTGCTTCATCGTTCCCTCTGTTTTGCCTGGGTGAGGCAGCAGGAAGTCAGAGAGCAGTGCTGCACGACGTGAGAGAAAAATTAAGAATAAGTCGTTTGCTTCCAGCTTTCTCTCTGAGCAGTCATCATACATGTAATTGAAAGCACAGCTTAGGCGTGCTCTTTAACCCGTGCACAGTGATTTTGTCACGGTTATAACATCAGGTGCGCGTTGTCGCCCTCCCCCACCATCTTCTCTCTGCTGCTCCCCAAACCTGCCTCCCTCCCGCCCACACGCTGTGTTTCAGAGGAGGCTTCGTTTCGGACCGACTGAAAGAATCCATCTCTGTTCATGTCCTGATGTCAGGTCTCCTTAACAGTTTGAGTTTTTTGACAGCTTTTCTTTGCTTCACTTGTGACCCCCTTTGTTCTGTGTGTGTGCTTTGTGTCTCTGTTACTCACTTCCTGTTTTATTTTGGTAATGTGTCTGCCGTTTGTTTTCCCTCCTTTGTGATAGTGCCTCCTGTGGTGATGATGGGTTACCCTCAGATTTACCTCCTCGTGCTTCGCTGGATTTCTGTTTTCTGTTCTGACTTTTTTAAGTCACCATCTTTCATCATTCAACCCATTTTCATATGCAAAGATCAAACTGGCTCAAACTGGTTTCTTGAACTGAGTTCAGTCAGCAGCTCTGAGTCCAACTGAGCACCTTTCACGTCAGTGTGGACCAATCTGTGAGGACTATTAAAGCACAAAATGTGTACCTAATAAAGTGGCAGGAGAGTTTATATACTGATGGGCCAACTGGAAACCTGACAAACTACACAGGTGAAACTGAACAGGTCAGAGTGGTTACAGACCAAATAGATAAGCATCAAAAGAAACTCAATATGATGACAGAAGGAACTTTGATTATTAATCAATATAATTGATACTTTATTGATCCCACATGGGAAATTATTGTTACAGCAGCAAGAAAATATTACAATATAAAATAAACGAGTAAACGAGAGTAAAAGTACCACAGGTGCGCAGTGAGCCATTGATAACAACATAAATGACACACAATGTTGACCAGTAAAGGTTTTAAGGTGTTTACAGGAACAAGCGCTGGTGCTTTGGACGCTAGAAAAATGTCTCCTTTCGCTCCACCTGAGCTCACCGTCTCAGTAAAGGCTCTGCCTCTTTGCACTTGCTTTTTGCGCAGATAGACTGCATGTAAAACTGCTGCTGTTGTGTTATCAGTGTTTTTGTTGAAAAACTGGGGGCTGCATGAGCTTAATGTAATGATTTTTATTCACAAGCATCCTCCTAAATATGTTTCTCCTGCAGGTCTATTTTTAGTTGCTAATCAGGGATTAAAGCATAAAAATATTTTGACAGAGCCCCTCGTACTGAAGGGGTGATGGGTGCTAGCGCTGATGGTGGCGCCCGCTGGCAAACTGTGGTTATAGTGATCAGTTATGGTAGCGAGAGCTGAAATTCTCAACACAAGTGAGCACAACACACACACACAGATGTAGAGAGCAGTGGAGGGGTGGAAAACCATGTCAGTGATGATCCACAGTGTTAAAAGGGTCGTTTTTCCAAATGACAGAAATCCGTCGCCTCCTTTCACCCTATGTCAGCTGGGATAGGCTCCAGCCCCCTCCCCCCGGCCCTGAAACAGGATACGTAGAAGAGAACGGATGGATGGATTTTTTAAGAATCAAATTATTCCGGTTACTCAAGGAATCGTTGCAGTCCTAGTTGGAATGGTAGGAATGATTTCCTGAAGCGTTCTTCATGGTTGAATCAGTGTGAGGGAGAAGGAGCTCTGCTGCCTCAGCAGTGTGGAGTGGAGTGGGTGAGATGGTGGTCCATGATGGGGAGCAGTTTGTTCAGTGACCTCCTGACCCTCACTGACTCAAACACCTTCAGATTCTGACCAATGATGATTCTAGCCCTGTGAATCAGTTTGTTGATCCTGCTGGCATCTCTGGCACTGATGCTGCCCCCCCCCCCCCCCACACACACAGGTACCTGCAGCTGTCCACTGTTTCCACCTCCTCCTCCATGATGTTGATGTTCTTAGTCCTTCAAGAAGCCTGGACAACTGTTCCTGAAGAGTTCAATCTGTGTCCTGGAATAAAGGTGCTCATACCAAATACTGACTTTTAAAGCTTGTTAGAACAAATCACCAAAGAGTAATAATAAGAGTCTATGTTCCAGTTTTTGGTTTTCATATCATAACTGTATCTGCTGCACCAGTCAGAGAGAAGGAAACGTAGAGCCAAGTGTCATCGGCAGAGAAATGTGAGGATACGTTAATGTGATGAAGCCCACTGATGGTCTGTATATCTGAAACGATGGAACATTTTGCAACATGGGATTGTTAACACAGTTTTCTAATGAGATAGCAGCTTATCGTCACTCAATTTCAGGAAGCATGATGCAGAATATTCAACCACGGGTGGCTAATTTCTAAACAGGGCACGATCATTAATCCAAAATCCAGATGAAGAACCTGCAGGTTCACTGAGGCGGACCAGGAGCAAACCAGCAGTGACACAGATGAGGGCGGAAATATTTATACATACATGCTGAGTCCAAAAATAAATAGGCAGTAGACTTGTGTAAGACTAGAGTAACAAACACATCCACTGAGAATCCCAAACTAAAACCCACAAACCCCTCTGGGGACCATGATGGTTGATCCATCATCATCAGTTCTCAGACTCGCTGGTTCTTCTTGCTAAACATTTGCTGGTGTTTCTGTTTCTTTTGGATTTTGGACATTTGTATTAAACCTTTTAGGCATTTGCAGTAAAACAGTGTGTGTGTTTTTTGAAGTTGGCCCTCCTGAGCTGTTCAGGCACCTATTTGAATCAGTAACCTCGAGGCTCAGATGAGGTTGAGGCAGTTATTTGAGGTTAGCTGGCCTCTGTTCGTGTCTGTCACATGTGGGTGCAGAAACGAGTGTGGGCAGGCGGCCATCTGCTGAGCTGAGGAAGGATAAATGTCAAAAGATGAAGATGATGTCGTTATACCACGCTGAGACAGATGCTGTCTGTTCACTTGCTCTTTTGATTAACCTTTTAATGAATAACATGCTAAGCGGCTCCACTGCCTTTATAATCGAAATAATGGCTCTTAATGACCCGGGGGGGGGGGGGCAGAGGTTAGATTGTTGCTTCTATGAGTGGGGTCGTATACGAGGGTTGTTGCATCTGTTTTTAAGTTGAAACAGGATGAGTAAAGAT